>JACXGI010015579.1:0-10640 GCA_016801175.1 Esox masquinongy
ATCACATCACCACATTATCACCACCATCATCACCATCACATCACCACATTGTCACCACCATCATCACCATCACCACCACATCACATCACCACATTATCACCATCACATCACCACATTATCATCACCATCACCACCACCATCACATCACCACATTATCACCATCACCACCACATCACATCACCACATTATCACCACAATATCGCCACCATCACATCACCACATTATCACCACCACCATCACATCACCACATTATCACCACCATCATCACCACATCATCACATTATCACCACAATCATCACCATCACCACCACCATCACATCACCACAATCATCACCATCATCATAATCACATTACTACTTTATCACCACAACCATCACCATCACAATCAACATAATCACATCACCACTTCATCACCACAATCATTACCATCACCACCACCATCACATCACCACAATCATCACCATCACCATAATCAGATCACCACTTTATCACCACAATTACAATCAACATAATCACATCACCACTTTATCACCACAATCATTACCATCACCATCAACATAATCACATCGCCACTTTATCACCACAATCATTACCATCACCATCAACATAATCACATCGCCACTTTATCACCACAATCATTACCACCAACATTATCACTCACCTGTATTAGGGCAGAGCTCCACTGTGCTGATTCATTCTCGAGGAATGAAAGAATAAAAAAACTCCCGGAATACTCCTGCATGAAGAGAAAGAAGGTTGAAATGCAGATATGGTATGAATATACAAAGGCCACTCAAATAAGGAAGTGATTTGAATGTAAAACAAACATAAAATATATAATGTTTTCAATATAACTTCTCATTTTCAGTTTTATTGAGTAACCATTATAACAATGTAATTATTGATTTTGGATTTCAGTTTACTTAAATTGACTACATTTCAACAACCCAACAAAAGTGCAGAGATTCTGCATCTTAATTTGATAATCTGTTTCAGTGTTTAAAAAGGCTTCTAAAGTTTGTCATCTTGATTTGAGAAATGTCAGGAATGGCCCCTACAGAAAATGTCCGTTAATTATAATCCACACAACATTGAACATTTTCCTGTTGATGCAGCATCATATTTCCACACTAACTGGTTTAAATCAAGATGCTGTATCTGTAGGCTTTTATTCTCTTGGTTGAAACACAGACTGTCCAGAACAGTGCATCTGTCCATCTCCCTCTATTTTCTTTCTCTCTGCTTCTATTCCACTCTTCTCTCACTTTTCTCATTTCAAACGATGCACAACAGCGAATCTCACCATCTCTCTGAACTCTCCTCCATTTGATCCAAAACAAGGTCCGATCAAAAATAATCCAATAATGTCAGTACAACCCCCCCACACATAATTATTTTGAAACAGCCATTTTTCTGGTGGTGGTGTCCTGCATTACGTACCGAGGAGCTACAGTATGAGTGGTCATAGATCGTGACACAACAGCATGTCTGGTGTGTGCTCCAGTATTCACTATGAGTAGAGGTCCACATAGGACATGCAGACGGTCTTTATAAAGGTCTTAGTGTCATCTCTGTGTGTGTGTGTGTGTGTGTGTCTGCTCAAATTCCTGTCAAAGTTAGGGGTAATCACGGGAAGTGGGGACATTTGGCTGGTCCTCACTCACTTTATTTTAGGTCCGCTATTAAGGTTAGGGTTATAGTTAGGGTTGGTCAATATGGGTCAATTTTAGATTCAGGGTTGATATTAGGTTTTCGGGGTTAGGAAGACATCTGAGATTGTGTGGAACATTCTTAACTGGGGCTAACAGTTTTCTCTGATCACATGACCTAACCTGTCCTATCACTAGTGTCAAGAGTTAATTCTGATCACATGACCTCACCTGTCCTATCAATAGTGTCAAGAGTTAATTCTGATCACATGACCTCACCTGTCCTATCACTAGTGTCAAGAGTTAATTCTGATCACATGACCTAACCTGGCCTATCAATAGTGTCAAGAGTTAATTCTGATCACATGACCTCACCTGGCCTATCACTACTGTCAAGAGTTTATTCTGGTCACATGACCTAACCTGGCCGAATGTTAGTATCAGGAATTCTGGATCATGTCTTGATACGATTCCGGCCTGATGGTTAGCGTTGTGAGGCTGTGTGTAGTTACAGTGATTCACCGCTAGTCTGTGCTATTACTTCATCTATCCTGTTCCTACACTAACATACCACAGAAGAAGAGATGCGCACATTTGGATGGGAAGCTCTGATCAAGAATCAAGAGAAAATGGAAAGAAAATGTTTTATTTTCTGGAAAACCTTGGACTTTGTGTGTGTGTGTGTGTGTGTGTGTGTGTGTGTGTGTTTGGTTGTTACACTAACAATACTTTGTATGATTGGATAATTCTGTTGATGACATCATGAATTATTATTTTTTAGTACTAGAAAGTACTTTGTAGTGTGATGCCCTACTTTAAAAGACCTGGTAGTCTGCTATTGAGCAGGATACATCCAGAGAGGGTGGGGGAGCAAAAAGGAGTAGAAGAGAAAGAGAAAGGGATGGTGAGAGAGTGAAAGTAAGAAAGATGGTGAGTGAGGGGAGAGAGAGGGAGAAAGAAAAAAGGGAGAGGGAGGGGAGAGAAGGTGAGAGAGAAAGAGGGAGGGGAGAGAAGGTGAGAGAGAAAGAGGGAAAGGGAGGGGAGAGAGGGTGAGAGAAAGTGGGAGAGAGAAAGAGGGAGAGAGGGAGTAGAGACAGGAGAGAGAGGGGAGAAAGATTGGTAGGGTAGAAGGGAGGAGAGAGAGGGTGAGACGAGGAGAGAGGGGGAGAAGAAGCAGAAACTAGATCAGATGAAGGGGGGAGGAAAAAGCATGGAGGGAGGAAAAAGAAGAGGAAGGAGAGAGAGAAGGGGGGAAGGAGTGTGAGGGGCAGAATGAGAGGTGGAGAGCGAGAGTAGAGGGGATAGAAAAAGGGGAGTGGAAAGGGAAGAGAGGAGAACTGAGTCGAGAGAGCATGAGGGAGTAGAAGGGAGAGCAGCACCTCAGATACCTCCTGAAGTGTCTTGGAAATGGATTAAATACTTAATGAAACACAAAACCATATTAGCATCATACTCTGCTGGTTGCATTTAAACAGTGACTAGGCTATTCTGCCACTTCAGAACCACTGTACAGTATATTATGTCCTTCCCACGCCCACCAACATGGTGCTCAATTCCAAAATGATTTGGATTAAAATCAAATCAAATTATTGGCATAAACAGCTTCTCTTTGTTAATTGACAAGTCATATAAAATATGAGTCTTTATCACTGCATTGGAATTTCTGTTTACTTCGTGACTTTGGGAAATGTTGTGTGTGTGTGTGTGTGCGTGTGTGTGCGCGTGTGTGTGCGCGCGTGTGTGCGCGCGTGTGTCCCAGGCTATATTGAGCTCATTACTAATCTCAGAAACTCTGAACTCCTCCCTGTGAAACTGGACTATGGATGCTCCAATGGGCGCCCCCTGGTGGCGAGGGATGCTTAGTCTCCTCCTATACTCTACTATGACAACAACTCCTCAACATCAGCAAGACAAAGGACCCGTTCGTGGACTACAGGAAAGGCACCCCCATTCGCATCGACGGGGCTGAAGCGGAGCGGTTAGACAGCTTCAAGTTCCTCAGCAGACACTGACACACTATCACGACACGCACACACGCTCAGGCAGTTGTTAAGAGAGCACATCAGATCCTCTCTCCCTTCAGGAGGCTGAAAAGATTTGGCTCGGGCCCCAAGATCCTCAAACAGTTTCATAGCGGCACAATCGAATGCATCTTGACAGGCTGCGCTGTCGCAACTGCACCGCCCCCGATCGAAGGAGCTTCTGAGGGACGAGCGAACAGCTGAGTTCATCACCGGGGGCCGAGCTTGCTGTCATCCAAGACCTCTACACCAGGCGGTGTCAGAGGGAGGCCCTAAAATTAATCAACCACTTCACCAAAGTCACAGACTGTTGTCTAGTCTACCGTTCTCAACGGTCATGTCCCTCTAAGCCATGAGACCGTTAAACAAGACGGCCAAATGATTTTTAAACGGCTACATGACAGTCCTCAAACATACCTACACTCCAACACTAAAACACAGACACACAATCCTGGATTCCTAAGAAAATCTCACAAATTATAAAAACATCATAGAAAATGACGTAGTATACCATTTAATGACGTAGTACATGAAAACCTCCACCCTGATCCTGAACACTGGTGTTCCACAAGGCTGCGTGTTGAGCCCCCTCCTGTACTCCCTCTTCACCCACGACTGCGTTCCTGTACACAGTTCCAACACCATCATCAAGTTCACAGACGACACCATGAGGGTAGGCCTGATCAGTGACAATGATGAGTCATCCTTCAGGGAGGAGGTCAAGCGCCTGGCGGCATGGTGCGCTGACAACAACCTGGCCCTCAACGCAAACAAAACCGAGCTCATTGTGGATTATAGGAAGTCTAAAGGCTGCAGTCACGGCCCAGTTCTCATCGACGGAATTGAGGTGGAGCATCTGTCCAGCTTCAAATTCCTGGGTGTCCAGGACCTCTCCTGGACCCTCAACACCTCAGCCCTGGTCAAAAAGGTGCAGCAGCGCCTGTACTTTTTGAGGAGGTTGAAGAAGGTCCGTCTGTCCTCAAAGATCCTTGTGAACTTCTACCGCTGCACAATCGAGAGCATTCTGACTAACTGCGCCACAGTGTGGTGTAGCGGTTGCTCCGTAGCCGATCGGAAGGCCCTGCAACGGGTGGTGGAAACCGTTTCTTTCCATCCACTGTAACCCTGCTGAACTCTGTGACCCATCACCAACCATACCCCCCCCGCCTCTCAGAGACCTTGTTGCACTACTCCCTTTGTAATACTTTGACACTGCCTTGCAAAGTCTGATAATGGACGTTTTCAGTAGTTACAGGTACATGTCTTCCTCAGGAACCTCATTGCTGCTATCCCTGCATCCCGGTTGCACATGCTACCTTACTGATTCAATTTGCCTCGATTGCACATCTAGAATGCCATTTAGAATTGCCATGTGTACCGCATTTGCCTTCATTATACATCTATACATTCCACATTCCACTAATATACATATACGTAATACTGGTAAATACTTGTAAATTTTCTTCCCTCTTCTATTTGCACTTCTGGTTAGATGCTAACTGCATTTCGTTGTACTGTACTTGTACAATGACAATAAAGATTAATCTGATCTAATCTAATCTAAAACCGGGGACATGTATTTCATATGCTCATTTCTGATCTTGTGCAACAACTCCTCAATCCATCTTTGAGTCTCCTATCTTGCACTGGTGCATTTTTATTGTGATAATATTTCATTCTTGATTAATTCTTCGTTGATCCACTGGATTTATGGATCCTTTGTGTGTTCTCGTATTTTTCGATATGTAATCACCATTTTGAATGCATTGTTAAGCTTGTAGTTTTTGGGTCAAAGAGTAATAAAACATGTAGGACACAGAGAAGGTAGAGGTGCTGACTATTGGCAAATACATTTAGGATACAGAGAAAGAGTTGCACACTCTGCAGTTAAGCTCCAAATCAGGGCTGCCCAAGCCGGTTCCTGGAGAGCTACCGTTCTCCTCTCCAACCTTTATCTGGCACACCTGTTTCTAATAATTAGCTGGATGAAATGCTAAATCAGGTTAACTACTGGGCTTGGATAAAAACCCTACAGGGACAGGGTCACGCAAACAGCTCCAAATGATTGATTGGGTAAAACACCAATGATGTGGAATTAACATGCCTTCTTCAGGGTCGACGCCTAAATAGAGTTTTAACCCGATCAATCTCTTAAAAACAGAGTTGCTAAATGTCTTCTCAATTGCCAACTTGTTGGGGGAGCGTCAGCTTGTACCTTAATATATTAACGTGATACTCACTACTGAAATATTATGTGTTTTATTTAACTGTCATTTGACTAGGAACAGTGCTTTGAAAAAATATATTTCCCCTGTCAGATTTCTGGGGGGGGCGGCCAGAATGAATATGATCAAATCTTCAAGCAAAAGCAGAAATTAACTAAAAAGGAACTTAGTGACATTTGTGGGTTTTTGAGCATGAATTAAGCAAGCTGTTCAGGTCAGACAATTTTTTGGGGCAGTAACGGGGTTAGCTACAGTAACACAGTAACGGAGTTAGCTACAGTAACGGGGGTTAGCTACAGTAACGGGGTTAGCTACAGTAACGGGGTTAGCGACAGTAACACAGTAACGGGGTTAGCCACAGTAACGGGGTTAGCCACAGTAACGGGATTAGCCACAGTAACGGGGTTAGCTACAGTAACGGGGTTAGCTACAGTAACGGGGTTAGCCACAGTAACAGGGTTAGCCACAGTAACGGGATTAGCTACAGTAACGGGGTTAGCTACAGTAACGGGATTAGCTACAGTAATGGGGTTAGGTACAGTAACGGGGTTAGCTACAGTAACCTAGCTAAGGAGGGATTTAAGTGATGTGTCCATATTTCTAGGATTAAGAAATGGTTTATAATCACGTAATTCAATCTTGTCAATATCCCTTTGTTTATCAGATGTTAACTGAACATTCTTGGTGTTACTGTGACCACAGTTCAGCCCTACAGGTTTTGCCAGAGTCAAAAAGATGGCAGATACAACCAAATCAGACCCATGAATTTGTAGAGGAGAAATATTTGGTTTAAAATATCCAATGAATATTTAGTGTTCATTATGTATCTGTAGTAACTGTGTTTGGGGATGGGCAGTAAAACATAAAACCTTCTCATTGTCCCTTTTCATGTACAGTATTGTTGTGGTAATGGTTGTGTTTAATGTTTTTGTGGCAGTTATAATTTTCAATTAGTTTTTGTGAAAAATTATAAAATATGTACACAAAACATTGAAAACTGTTTTCTAACTGACATTTATATTGATGCTACAAACTTAGTATTTTACACCAATTTGAACATTTGGTAATCAATGTATTTTAAAAACACAAAGATCTCTTTAAAAAAATGTGAGAATCACCCCCGCTGTAGGGTTTTGAATCAAGTCTTACTCATACAACTAGTGACCCATTTTTTCTCTCTTTCTCTCTCCCTATCCCACTATCTGGCTCCCTCTTTCTCCAGGACTTCCTCTTTATCCCTCCCCCTGTACCAACTCTCTCACTCACAGCCCCAACCCTTCTCACTTTCTCCTCTCCTCAATCGCACCGACTGCTCTCTTCTCCTGTCATCCCCCCTCCCTCCCTCCCTCCCTCCCTCCCTCTCTCTCTCTCTCTCTCTCTCTCCCCTCCTTTCCCTCTGTCCATGAGAACTAGCCAGGGCAGTTGCCCGAAATTGAAAGGAGAGAATATACATAAATTTCATTAGAATGGACAAAATCATTCAGATGAACTATTACACATTTCTCCAGCCATCCGTATGCCCTTGGCCGCACCCGAAATGGAAACCTAATACCTGAATCGGTGCACTACGATGAACTGAAGCCCCGGTGATGGCAGTGCACATCCCAGGACAAGGATGTGATTGGGGACATGGGTTTGAGTTTCAAAGTGACTGTCTGGAGTGGACAGCTTGGACGCTGGCTCTGTGTTTACTCCCAGGAGAAAATGTCATTATAACTGTCGTCACTGAGTTACAGTAACTGCTAAATGAAACTTAGTTTCAGGGGATGGCTTTAGGACATGTCTTGGTTGGCTGGGGGCGGCGTTTCAGGTGCTTAGGGCAGTCGTTTTTATACTTTATATTTCTATGCTTTGAGGTGGGAGGAAAAAGGGTTCGAAGGCTCCTTGAGTGCTGTGTGGGTGTATACATAAGTGTCTATATTGTGTTTTTATTTTGAAGTATATGTCCATGTGCAATTAAATTTTCAACATTTTTTTTTTTTACTTAAAGACAAACACATGGTTATTTTAACAGGCTAGTATTGTAACAGCTGTAATTGTTAGCCAGAAAAAGTGCAGGGCCCTGATGGGCTGATATGACCTTTACAGTAACCTTACAGGTGTCATGTGGAGAAACTGGATGGTGTTTTCATGGAAACAAAATCCCCAAAACTGCCTAGCAACCACTGGTCCTCACTAGACCATCACTATACATTCTCATCAGAGTTGTTTCAGGTTTCACAGTGATTTCTGTGTTTGTGGGACAACCTAGTGCTGGAATGAGATGTCTGTTCCAAATGTCATGAGAAAAGGGGTCCCTCAATTCAAGGTCTTACGTCAACATCCTCACTTCTGTAGAAAGACGCATATGTGTGTTTGTATATATATATATATATATATATATATATATATATATATATATATATATATACACACATAAATATATATATGTGTGTGTGTGTATGTGTGTGTGTGCGATGGTTGTGCACTGTTCTCCCTGAGCATCTGCTGTCACCCTGCTGGTAAAAAACAGGTCTCATAACTCAGCCAGCACGAGCCAGTCACCAGCAGAGTGCACACACACACAGACACACACACAGACACACACACAAACACGATGAGCTATGACCTTATTACTGAGCCCCAGTCTCTAACAGCAGCCTCTGGCCTGCCCGTAAAGCACTCTCTCTCTCCATCTCCGTACTTCACCCCCCCAACACACACACACACACACACACACACACACACACACACAGTAACAATGTCCATATGGCCAGCGTACCTTCAGTTGAACAACAATCAACGGCCAATATAACTGACTAAAACATTGAAATAACAGTGTTATAGGACATAGGTAGGGTTTTGCAGGTCTGTCAAACAGTGTGCCTCTCATGGCTGGAAGCATTGTACAGTGGTGTGCTGTTAACACTGTTTTTTCTTGCTCTCCTGTTTCTCTCTCTCTCTCCCCAAATATCTTCAGATCTACCTTCCTCTCTCTCTCCCTCCCTCCCTTCCTTCCTTTCACCTTCTTCCTTCCAAACAACAATCTCTCTCTCTCCAGGTCTGTCTCTCCATCTTTCTATCAGTCACCCTCTCCCTCTCTCCTCACCTCAACTCTCCATCTTAACCTAATTCCATCTCTCTCTCTCTCCCCTAACACCCACTCCTCCCCATCTGCTTCAGGGGCTGTCTAGACATCTTTAACTAGGATAAAGAGACAGACAGACAGAGGAGGAGGGAGGAGATGGGGGAGAGAGACAGAGGAGACAGATGAGGGGAATAGGTGAAGGAAGGAGAGAGGGGGAGTATGAGGAGGTTTTAAGATGGAGCGACAGTAAATTTAAATCAAATCTATCGAGAGGCAAACAGAGAAACAGACTGTTCTAGAAAGCAAACGACAAGGTCCCGTTTTTGACCTCTATTCTGACAGAACATTCCGAACAGACCAGGGTTGGCTTGGCAACATTACGATACCGTCACACCCTCGGCGATGACTGCCAGGCCAATGTCGGTTACAATGACATCACAGTGTCGGAAACGTCATCACATGACGCTCAACGTTTTTCCCCTCTCGGACAGCATCATGGATCACTGCAGCGTCACAGGGGACACAGTATTGGCCTATTGCCTGGGGCGGTCCTTCATGATCAATTATCTAATTAATCCATAGCTACATACAAACCTAACGACAGAGAGAACAAACAAGACATCAAATAGTGGGTTTAAACAAACTTCACACGTTTCTTTTTTTACGTGATCAAAGTTTAGGAAAAATGAATGGAAGGTAAATAGATGGACATGACCAATGTGCCATTCTGGTCAGGCCCCTGTAGGCCGAGCTGAGGGAGCATCCTCGGGTGATTATGCTGACATTCGTTAAGGGCAGCCGCGGTTAATTTCAAAAAGTAGGATAATATGACTGTGGTTGGTGTATTTGTATGTAGGCTACAACAGAATACATAGCTGTGCCAGAATCATTATTCAGGCTGGAGATGAAAAATAAATAGGGCTAAGAATTTTATGTCATCCCGGTTCATTTCAAATATTTAGTAACAATTATTAGTAACAATTTAGCCTAACAGTATGTGTTACCTCTGTTAACACTGCTTGGGTCTTTTCTAACGATTCATTATCCAACGTGTGTTAGCACAGACGGGCGGCTAATTACAGGAAGAACCTGAATAAATGCACGTGACCCTCTAACTCAGGGAGACCAGGGTCTAGCTAGCGCGAGTGTCACCTGGTTGTACTGGTCTCCACTCACTAAAGCGCATTGAAAGAACTTAGGAAACAATGATTATCGACGTGAGAAACGAATGTTCTGTCGCAGCGAAAACACAAAACTAAGGGGAACCCAATAGACTGCTGGTCCGTAAGTTCCCTGTACATCTTATGTGATAATTGTCAGTCGTGGGTTTTAAAGTTCACCTTCTAACATCTCCTCCTGTCATACCACAGTCAGCCATGAGATGTCAAGTTCGGAGAAGCGATTGGTTTTCATGACCTGGGCACATTTTGGCACATTCATGACAAATTACTCAATTTTTGTTTTGGCTCAACAGCTCCACTTTTACAAATAGTGGCCAAAAAAATCCCAGAATTAATCTGGGATGCATCAACACATTGCTCAACCTTATAAAACATTACAGAACACTGGAGCTGTGACTTTCCCTTCTCTTCCAGTGTTTTTCCCTCCCTCCCTCCCTCCCTCCCTCCCTCCCTCCCTCTCTCTACTCTTTAAGTGATCAGTGATAAACAACTGGATA
>JACXGI010015580.1:0-17227 GCA_016801175.1 Esox masquinongy
CCCCTCTGAGCCTGGGTCCTCTCTAGGTTTCTTCCTAAATTTCGGCCTTCTTAGGGAGTTTTTCCTAGCCACTGAAATTCAACACTACTGTTGTTTGCTCCTTGGGGTTTTAAGGCCGGGTGTTTTGTAAAAGCACTTTGTGACAACTGCTGATGTAAAAAGGGCTTTATAAATAAATTTGATTGATTGATTGATTGTTGGCTCCGTACACAAACTGCAGTGGGTCTACTAGAGGATCAGTGATGGTCTTTGTTTTCTTTCATGTTAACAACCTGCATTATCATAGACCATTTGATATACAAATTTCATACGGAATGAATGACACATCTCTGTTGTCCCATATTGCTTTCTCTAGTGAGTGAAATTGATCACATTTACAATAAATGTTGGTCTTCTATCATGTGTAATTGGGTTTATTCACATTAAATTTAGATTTGATTAGATTCAACTTTATTGTCAAATGAACAAGTGCAAGTACATTACAACGAAAGGCAGTTAGCATCTAACCAGAAGTGCAAATAGAAGAGGGGCAGAACATTTGCAAGTATTAAGTATATGTGTAATACAAGTGGAATGTAGAGATGTGCAAATGCAGTACAAATGGCAATATTAAATGTGCAATTAAGGCAAATAGAGGAGGGCAGAAAATGTACAATATTAAGTATAGTGTATGTTACAAGTGTGATAAATAGTTGTGTGGGTACAAATAGTAGTTCTAAATGGCATTCTAAATGTGCAATCGAGGCAAATTGAAGGAGTAAGGTTGTATGTGCAGAGATAGGAGCAATGAGGTCCCAAGGTAGACGTGTACACCGATCAGCCATAACATTATGACCAACTGCCTAATACTGAGTAGGTCACCCTTTTACAAAAACAGCCCTGACCCATCGAGGCATGGACTCCACTAGACGTCTGTAGGTGTTCTGTGGTATCTAGCACCAAAATGTTATCAGCAGATTCTTTAAGTCCTGTAAGCTGCGAGGTGGGGACTCCATGGATCAGACTTGTTTGTCCAGCACATCCCACAGATGCTCGATTGAATTGAGATCTGGGAAATTTGGAGGCCAAGTCAATACCTTGAACTCGTTGTTGTGTTCCTCAAACCATTCCTGAACCATTTTTGCTTTGTGGCAGGGTGCATTATCCTGCTGAAAGAGGCTAATGCCATCAGGCAATACCGTTGCCATGAAAGGGTGCACATGGTCTGCAACAATGATTAGGTAGGTGGTATGTGTCAAAGTAACATCCACATGAATGGCAGGACCCAAGGTTTCCCAGCAGAACATTGCCCAAAGCATCACACTGCCTCCGCCGGCTTGCCTCTTCCCATAGTGCATACTAGTGCCATGTGTTCTCCAGGTAAGTGATGCACACACCCCCGGCCATCGAAGTGATGTAAAAGGAAACGTGATTCATCAGACCAGGCCACCTTTTTCCATTGCTCCGTGGTCCAGTTCTGATGCTCACATACCCGCTTTCGGCAGTGGACAGGGGTCAGCATGGGCACCCTGACTGGTCTGCGGCTACGCAGCCCCATACGCAACACACTGCGATGCACTGCATGTTCTGACACCTTTCTATCAGTACCAGCATTAACATTTTCAGCAATTTGAGCTACAGTAGCTTGCCTGTTGGATTGGACCACACAGGCCAGCCTTCACTCCCGACGTGCATCAATGAGCTTTGGCTGCCCATGACCCTGTCACCCACATACACTGACACCAAGTTAAGTAAATGGTTAACACAATTCTGCAGTGGAGCTTTCTGGATGACACTAGAGAAAAAAAAACAAGTGTTTGTTTTTACACAACTTTAATTATACTTAACTCAGAACAGAATAATTAAATAACACTGCAGAGTGCAACCGGGTCACCGCCTTTCCTTCCTAGGAACACTTTTGATAGGTACTGACCACTGCAGACTGGGAACACCCCACAAGGGCCACAGTTTTGGTGATGCTCTGACCCAGTCGTATAGCAATCACAATTTGTCCCTTGTCGAAGTCACTCAGATCCTTACGCTTGCCCATTTTTCCTGCTTCTAACACATCAACGTTGGGGACAGAATGTTCACTTGCTGCCTAATATATCCCACTCACTGACAGGTGCCATGATAAAGAGTTCATCAGTTTTATTCACTTCATGTGTCAGTGGTCATAATGTTATGGCTGATCGGGATATATGTAACAACTGAAAAATACAAGTACGATGGCAATTTTAAGTGTGCAATGAAGGCAATTTGACGGTGCAAGGTGGCATGTGCAACTGAAAGGCAGGGATAGCAGCAGTGAGATTCCCGATGTAGACACGTACCTGTAACAACTGAAAAATACCTTATCAAATTTGCAAGGTAGTGTTTGAGTCTGGTAGTACAAAGGGAGTAGTGCAACAAGGTCCCTGACAGGCGGGGGGGGGTATGGTTAGTGATGGGTCACTGAGTTCAGCAGGGTTGCAATAGAGGGGAAGAAATTGTTCCTGAGCCTGCTGGCGCGGGAAAAAGGGCTGAGGTGTTGAGGGTCCAGGAGAGGTCCTCGGAGATGTGAACACCCACATACACTGACACCAAGTTAAGTAATTGGGTAACACAATTCTGCAGTGGAGCTTTCTGGATGACACTAGAGAAAAAAAAAAAACAAGTGTTTGTTTTTACACAAGTTTGAGTACACTTAACACAGAACAGAATAATTAAATAACACTGCAGAGTGCAACTAATCCAGTGTTGAATATGATTACACATTTAAGTGTCAGTACTGACACCATTTTGAGTCAAATTAACTCTGAAAATGTGACAATACCTGTAGAGTAACTTTAACACTATGTAGACTGGCACCAAATGGTATCTGGAACAGTGTTGAATTCAACTCTAGGAGTTAAATTAACACCTTCATTTTTACTGTATACAACATCCCATTGTTCAGGGATGAGAGGGTCAACAGATGCATTCAAGACCAGAGCAGAGATTATGGCATCCTTAGATTCAATAAAGCACTTAAACATGTAACATTTTGAATCCCACCTGGTTGGGCAGTCCTGCTTCGGCTGCAACTCTAGTAACATTTCTTTCAGTTTCTCTGCACCTGGTGCTCTCCTGTGGAAAAACTCCACTGCTGCCTTCACTTTGTCCACAGTGGGTTTGATTTCTGCCAGAGCATCTTTGACAACTAGATTTACATTATGTGACAGACATGGAAGTAGTGCCCACAATGTTTTCTGAATTGCTGCAGTTATGTTGCTGACATTATCATTGACACAGCTGACCATTAAATCCACAACCTTCCATGTTACAGACATATTTTACTTTTGATTTTATTTTACCTTTATTTTACCAGGAAGTCCCATTGAGATCAAACATCTCTTTGACAAGAGACCTGGCCAAGGTAGCAGCCGTACAAAAACAGAACATATTAAAATGCAACCTATACAACATGATATACAATAAATCCACAATAAAACAAAAGAACAGCTATTCAAACACAGTGGCCTCTCAAGAAAAGCATCCACATGCCTCCATCACCACATTCTTTATGATGCCCTTAAATTCATCAATGGATATATACGTCTAGTTTTAGATCTTTTTGCAGATTATTCCATGGCCAAGGTGCATAGTAAGAAAATGCAGTTCTCCCCAGATCTGTGAAAATCCAAGGCACATTAAAAAGCAACCACTTAGAGGAGCCTACCAGAGCTGAGACAAAGAAGCGTACAAAGGTAAGCTGGAAGTTTACCTAACATCACTTTATAGATAAAAACATACCAGTGCTGTTGTCTGCGGGTGGTCAGTGATGTCTAACCTACCAACTCATATATGACGACCAAGATGGTGGCACGTGTACATCGTGAGGCCCAGCGTCTACTCAGTTTTTGCAAATTGGCAATAATTTACTTAATAGTTTCCACTTTATTCACTCGGTACAGCCTAGCATACAGTATATATAGCCGACAAGAACTCCTGGATATTGGAACACAATGCACAGATAGACTTTGTGAAGATGTCAACTATACCACCGATAAGAAATGCGCTAGGCTAATGTTAACCCCCCATCGGCCTTCACTACCTAGCCTTTCCCTCCATAATGTGTGGTCTCTGGCGAAAGAATTGGATGGAATACAACTAAGAATCACTTTAAAAAAAGGATTATGGATTGCAGCATCCTGATTTTCTCAGAAACGTGGCTACTGTAATGGTAATTTCCATCGATAGGAACTCTTAAGAAGTAAGTACAGAGACAAAAGTCTCTTGGCATAATTAGCAGTTTATTTGCAAATTGAGAGAAGTGTCAAAAGCTTACAAAATAAACCTGTGAGGAATCTCTGAGGAAAACACAGAGCAGTCAGTATTTAAACAGTTAAAAAGGGGTGTGGTAAGACTTCTCATTCATTCTCTAAAGACAACATTTGTTACTTTATCGCTTCATGCCCCCACTTGTCTCTTCCTCAATCCTGTCTTAGGTGTTTATTCTCCAGGTGGTATGGGAACATTGTAAAAGTCACTCTCAGACAGCTAGCAACATTCCTGAAGAACAAAGGACAGATACCCTTATTGGTTTAGGAAGATGAACAGATGGTCAGAGGACCCAATGATCCACTGATATCATTCAGACATGTTACAAACAAACAAAGACCAGAGGTACATACCAGGCAATAGAAAAGCAGACAATTCTATAATGTACATTAGTTAAAGAAATTCCGTAACACTACACAACAACATACCCAACAATATAATTGAGATGGAGGAACGCGCTGTCTTCAGATCTGACCGAATAGCGGTGGATTCTGGTAAGACCAGAGAAGATGGCCTGTGCATTTATGTACACAAAGCATGGTGAACAGACATTAACATAAGTACCTGATGATTGGAACATGGAGTACCCAATGATTAAGTGCAGGCCTTTTTACTTGCCTTGGAAGTTAGCAGCTATTGTTGTTACTGCAACCTACATACCAAAGGATGCTAATGCTAAACTAGCAATGAAAGAGCTGCAGGCTGCTATTAACAAGTAGCAAACTGCCCAGCCGGATGGTGCCTCTATTGTAGCAGGCAATTTCAATCACCCCCCCCCCCAGCCTATCCACCACAGATGTGTTGTCTGCACTGAGCAGGGGGAATGCACGCAAGGCCGCTGGTCCTGATGACCTACCCGGGCATGTGCTCAGAGCATGTGCTAGGGAGCTGGCCGAGGTCTTCACTGATATTTTCAATCTGTCACTAGCCCAGGCGGTGGTCCCCACGTGCTTCAAGACTGCAACCATTGTGCCAGTGCCGAAGCAGTCGTCTGCATCCAGCCTCAATGAATTTCGACCTGTTGCACTCACCCCCACGATCATGAAGTGCCTAGAAAGACTAGTTCTGGCCCACCTCAAGTCCCGCCTCCCTCCAACACAGGATCCCTACCAGTTTGCTTACTGGTCGAACAGAACTACAGAGGACACCATCTCCACAGCTTTACAGTCTGCCCTGACCCATCTGGACAAAACCAACACCTATGTGAGAATGCTGTTCATAGACTTTAGCTCAGCATTCAAAACGGTCATCCCCTCTAGGCTGGTCAACAAATTCCATGACCTAGGGATCAGCCCTTCTCTCTGTAACTGGACTTTGGACTTCCTAACCAACAGACCCCAGTCTGTCAGGTTAGACAACTTCACCTCCTCCTCCCTGATACTGAACACTGGTGTTCCACAAGGCTGCGTGCTGAGCCTCCTCCTGTACTCCCTCTTCACCCACGACTGCGTTCCTGTACACAGCTCCGACATCATCGTCAGGTTCGCAGACGACACCACGGTGGTAGGCCAGATCAGTGACAATGATGAATCAGCCTACAGGGAGGACGTCAAGTGCCTGGCTGCATGGTGCGCTGATAACAATCTGGCCCTCAGTGCAAAGAAAACCAAGGCGCTCATTGTGCATTACAGGAAGTCTAAAGGCTGCAGTCACGCCCCACTTCTCATCGATGGCACTGAGGTGGAGCGTGTGTCCAGCTTCAAATACCTGGGTGTCCACATCTCTGAGGACCTCTTCTGGTCTCTCAACACCTCAGCCCTGGTCAAAAAGGCACGGCAGCACTTGTACTTCTTGAGGAGGCTGAAGAAGGCGTGCCTGTCTTCCAAGATCCTTGTAAACTTCTATCGCTGCACAATCTGGAGCATTCTGACTAACTGCTCCACAGTGTGGTTTGATGGTTGCTCCGCAGCCGACCGGAAGGCCCTGCAACGGGTGATGAAAACCACCCAGCACATCACTGGTACCCAGCTCCCAGCCATTGTAGACCTCCAGTGCTAGCGGTGTCTGCGCAGGGTGCACGGCATCACCAGGGACCCTTCACATCCATGCCACAAACTGTTTACCCTCCTCCCATCAGGCAGGCGGTACAGGTCTCTCTGTTCTCGTACCAGCAGGCTCAGGAACAGTTTCTTTCCATCTGCTGTGACCCTGCTGAACTCTGTGACTTTTCATCACTAACTATGCCCACCCTTTGTACTACTGGACTCTATCACTGCTGATAAGGTTTTTCAGTTTACGTGTCATTGCTGCTATTCCTGTATTTCATTTGCACATGCCGACTTGCAACTTAAACTTACACCTTAAACTTGCACCTTAAACTTGCCCTCATTGCACATTTCCAATTTAGAACTGCCACTGTACTTGCATTTTCAATTGTTACATACACATGTCTACCTTGGGAACCTCATTTGCTGCTGTTCCTGCATTTCAGTTGCACATGCTACTCTACTCCTGCAATTTGCCTCGATTGCAAATTCAAAATTCCATTGAGAATTGCCACAACTATTTATCTCACTTCTACATACACTATACTTAATTCCTGTACATTTTCTGTAAATTTGTAAATTTTCCACTGCACATTTAGAATTGCCATATGTAATTCATTTGCTTTAATTCCACACCTCTACCTCTACTTAATACTGCACTCCTCTATTTGCACTTCTGGTTAGACGCAAACTGCATTTCACTGTACTGTACTTGTTCAATAATAATAAAGTTGAATTTAATCTAATCTAAATTATAAAGAATGCAATGGTGAGTAAGGGAATTTGGATTTGTAACAAAACCTAGAGATGCATGATACACTGAATCGAGGCTCGTAAAATGGAAGAGGCTGCATGCCCATATAATATATTACCTAAATCAATCACAGACAGAAAAGTAGCTTTTTGGAATTAAAAGTAAAGCTTGATTTATTTCTAAAATAAAATCTGATCTTCATTTTAAGCTTCCTTACTAGATTAGCAATATGTACATTGAATAATAGCCTGTCGTCTATCCATATACCCAAGTGCTTGTACGAGGGCACCTTTTCAATGGATTTACCATCAGATGTAAAAATGCTAAATTCGTTAAGCAACTGTAAGCAAGTTTTTGAAAAGACCATACACTTTGTAATCTGGGAATTTAAAACCAATTTTAAACTCAAAAGATTAGTTTCTAATGACTGAAAGGCAATCCGAATCTCTTGCACTGCCTGTACAATGGAGAGAGCATGTGTATAAATGACAGTGTCATCAGGATGAAAGTGTATTTTTGCTTGAATGTCCTTACCCAAGGCATTTATAAAATACAGAATAGAATAGTTATCGCAAGAAAATCATATTTCTGGCCCTCTGCATATGCACACTGAGTCTGATCTACAAAGAAATTTCAGAAATATTTAACAGTCTTAGTACTGAAACCAACATTCCTAAGTTTATTCAGCAGCAATTCATTGTCCACTGAATCAAATGCCTTGGATAGATCCACAAATAAGGCAGCGCAATGCTGTTTTCTGTCCAAGGCACCAATGAGATCATCTTTCACCACCATAACAGCAGTAGTGGTACTGTTGCCAGTTCTAAAACCTGATTGAAAATAGTTAAAAATTTTATTATCAATCAGAAACTATTTTAACTGTGAATTTACCTGGGATTCTAGGATCTGAGCCAGGACTGAGAGTTTGGAGATCGGATGGTAGTTGTTCAGCTCTGAGGGGTCATGACCTTTAAGTAAGGGGAGAACATATGCAGCTTTCCAAATTTTAGGTATTGAATTTGAAATAAAAACTCAAATTAAAAATGTGAATAATAGACTCAGCAATAATATCTGCCGCCACCTTTAGGAGATAAGGATCCAGATTGTCTGGACCTGTACACTTTTTGTGGTCAATATCTTTCAGAGCTTTACAAACTTGAGCAATTGAAATAGGTTTAAAATCAAATAAATCCAGATTTCCATCAGTTGCAGGAGTGGTAGAACATGGGACAGATATATTTACATTTGAGCTGTCAAATACAGACCCAGCACAAATAAAATATTACAGACATGAAGCTGAAGTTCGCCCTAGAAGTCCAACAGTCTCTAGTGAGAAAAACTGCTGGTGCCTTATTACCTCTTTCCTTCAGTGTGGCCTGTACTTCCTCATATATTTGAGGAACTATTTTCTTAGATAGTGCATTTCTGCTTGGAAGAACATAAGATGGATTGAGGACATGAGTAGGCATGGAATTGTCCTTGAACAATTGAAAATGGTTGGAAGTCAGTGGCAATCATTTTGGCTAATTCTTCATCTATCTTTATTTTACTGGGTAAAGGACTTTGGCATATACTGGTCCATGGAGGTAAAGGTTTCAGGTTTTAGGGTTATCTGAGAACTGTAGGCAGTGCTCGCAGGGGTTGTAGCACTAGTCCTAGACTCAAAGGTGGCAGAAGAACTGGCTAAATCATTAATAGTAGCTTTGTCATTGACAACAGGCTCTACACTGCTAGCAACTCTCTTCTGAGGTAACTGGACTGTTGGATGATTAGTTTTTAGGTGCCTATGAAGGTTGCTGGTAGACCCTTCTTCTTTCGCAAATAGTGCATACTGCAATTGCATTGTTGTTAGTAAATGAGGTCCAAATTCTGTCTCATTTATGATTGTCACTCATTCTGTCGCTTAAGCTACTTTTTTTGCATCCTCTTCTCAATCTGTTTGCGGGATTGCTCACACAAGTCCTCCTGCTTAGATGGAGAATGTGGAAATTGAATTAGAAATAATTGGCCAATGACATAATTGGTCAAGTCTCTTGGGTATATACAGTGGATATAAAAAGTCTACACACCCCTGTGAAAATGCTAGTTTTTTGTGATGTAAAAGAATGAGACAAAGATAAATCATGTCAGAACTTTTTCCACTTTTAATGTGACATATAATGTGAACAATTCAATTGAAAAACAGACTGAAATCTTCAAGGGGGAAAAATGAAAAATAAAAACCTTACAATAACCTGGTTGCATAAGTGTGCACACCCTCTTATAACTGGGGATGTGGCTGTGTTCAAAATTAACCAATCACATTCAAACTCATTCACATTCAAATTCAAATATGGCACAACAGAGACATTACCAAGAACTGGACGTCCCACCAAAATTGATGAAAAGACGAGAGGAAAACTGGTCAGGGAGGCTTCCAAGAGGCCCACAGCAACATTAAAGGAACTGCAGGAATTTCTGGCAAGTACTGGCTGTGTGCTACATGTGACAACAATCTCCCCTATTCTTCATATGAATGGGCTATGGGGTAGGGTGGCAAGACAGAAGCCTTTTCTTACAAAGAAAAACGTCCAAGCCCAGCTGAAGTTTGCAAAAACAAACATCAAGTCCCCCAAAAGCACGTGGGAAAATGTGTTATGATGAAACCAAGATTGAACTTTCTGGCCATAATTCCAAAAGGTATGTTTGGCGCAAAAACAACACTGCACATCACCCAAAGAACACCATACCCACAGTGAAGCATGGTTGTGGCAGCATCATGCTTTGGGGCTGTTTTCTTCAGCTGGAACCGGGGCCTTAGTCAGGGTGGAGGGAATTATGAACAGTTCTAAATACCAGGCAATTTTGGCACAAAACCTTCAGGCATCCGTTAGAAAGCTGAAGATGAAGAGGAAGTTCACCTTTCAGCATGACAACGACCCAAAGCACACATCCAAATCCACAAAAGCATGGCTTCACCAGAAGAAGTTTAACGTTTTGGAAAGGCCCAGCCAGAGCCCAGACCTGAATCCAATTGAACATCTGTGGGGTGATCTGAAGAGGGCTGTGCACAGGAGATGTCCTCACAATCTGACAGATTTCGAGCGCTTTTGCAAAGAAAGTGGGCAAATATTGCCACGTCAAGATGTGCCACGCTAATAGACTCCTACCCAAAAAGACTGAGTGCTGTCATAAAATCATAAGGTGCTTCAACAAAGTATTAGTTTAAGGGTGTGCACACTTACGCAACCAGGTTATTGTGAGTTTTTTATTTTTTATTTTTCCCCCTCAAAGATTTCAGTTTGTTTTTCAATTGAATTGTTCACGTTATAGGTCACATTAAAGGTGGAAAAAGTTCTGACATGATTTATCCTTGTCTCATTCTTTTACATCACCTGGCATTTTAACCTGGCATTTTAACAGGGGTGTGTAGACTTTTTATATCCACTGTAGGTTACTACAGCTCATTAATTTAGCAGGGTTACATAAGAAGACATTTTTGAACAACAAGATATTTTGGTTCATTAAGCCTACATGTCACCCGGTAATTGCATATTTATCTTTAAACAATATTCTGCTCCAGTGCTGTGTGTGGGAGCTGGGAGTGGATCATGCTGCCTCCTTGTGCAACTTTTGTGTCAAACTGCCTGAAACAAACAATAAAGTTTAATGAGCTAGCTAAAAACACAGCTTGTGAGACCGCAAACTGCGGAGACAATTGCATGCATTAGTAGTGGAGTGCGACTGTGCATTTACATGTGAGCCAAATGAATGTCTCGTTTACAATGCGATTCAGCTCATGACATTCACCAGAAGAGCTGTTCAAATATAGCCTTTCATTCTTGAACGACCCATCAGTAGAGAGGAACAGACACACACACAACCAACTACCCACAAGGGCATGTAACAGTTGTTTTAAATCTGTGTCATAAGTGCACAAGCATGCAGTCGCACATGCACATACATATAGGCATTTGAATACAAACATGCAGTCTGTACCGGCACTCTTGAGAACATGCTGTTACTCTGTCAACCTCACATGAAACGCTCTCACTGAGTACATACACGCAATCAAACGCAAACACACTTATGCGATACTCATGACTTGCTGTTGCACCCAAAAGATGGCTGTAATAAAATTACATTATTAATTGTTTGAGAATTGAAATGAGCAGGCCTTCTGGTCTCTGTACCACCATGTAGTACTGCTTGTTAGTGTAAAACCTAATATCTTTTTATCTTTCTATTTTCCAGCGGGCTGCTTTTCAATTAACTTTGGGAAAACACAGTGGCAGGTCCATTTAAAATAGGCCTGGCTCCACCCATCTCATAAGTTATTTGGCTGGAAGAGAAGAAAACATTAGGACCAGGGCTCATTTCATCACTAGCTTGTAGCTTAGTCTTTAGAATCCTGCTAAAAAGCAAAAGACAATAGCCTTCATGGAATTCTTGGAGGGCGGCACCAGGAGCTTACCTTAGCATATGCTAACAATTACAAGATGCCTTGATGGGAACACAGTGAAATTATGGGTAATTGACATAAAATATGACAGAGTGTTTTAGGCTTTCTGAGCAAAGTGGCACGTGTTATGGTGGATTGGCCCCATAACGTGTCTGATTAATCTGATTAATGTTTGATTAATGAAAGATCAGTCTGGCGCTCACACCGCTGATTCTGTGAATAATTAATTTTGTATTGTCATTCCGACAAGCCAGCAACCGTGCCCGGAAAAGACTATTAACCGGAATCATTATCAATAGCTATATTTTCAAACTCTATTATGGCAATCCGTCTAGAATTTACTCAGTAGATTTAGTTCATTTAGTTGTAATTGAAAAATAATCAAAATGTATCAATATACTTGTACGCATTTCGCTAACAATCAGTGAAAAGTGACCCATTTACCACCTGGCTTGTTCAAAATTAGGGCTAAATTGATGATCAATTAATCTCAGGGAGGGGTAGTGCTGTGTTTAGTGAAGGAGAAGAAGAAAAGTGGTGTATAGAAAAGACAGAGAGGAATAAACGGAAAGAGGATGGGATGGAGTTAAGGAAGAAATTAGTGGAGTGAGAACGAAGAGCTAAACCTCTATGGCTGAATGGTAATGAGTGTGCAGCTGGGTACAAAATGGCAGTTTAGCATCAATTCAGGAACTTCAGAAAGACAGAACTATCATTTTTGTCTCTAAAGCATCAATGCAGGACACAAACAGAACACTCCTCTATTAATGTCTCTGTCAGGCTACCTCTCAGAATTGACAAAGAAAGAATTATGTGAGTGAGTGTTCATGTTTTACTCACTCTAAAAGTTTAATAGTGTGGAGATATTTCGCCTATCCTTGTGGAAAAAAGACTACTTCTGGCATAGGTAGACTTAGGGTAAATGTTTTTGGGGTGACAGGGGTTTGGGAAAGATTAGGATTATGGATAGCGAAGAAAGATTGTGAATGAGAATAACTTGTGTGAGTGGATGAGTTTGTGGGTGGGTGGTGAGTTGCATGAGGTTCAGTAAGCAGCAGTAGAGTAATGTGCATGGTCAAAGGAAGCAATCATACTCAGTCTTAATGTGCTGAGACATTAAATGATGTGGTGTTGCTAAGCTGCAATGTACCAGCACATGTGCCTCATTTATAGCAACACCCAGACACTACTGACCCACATCCTCCGCTGCATCTGCTATGTTTGTGTACATGTGTGTGTGTGTATTTAGGGAAAGTAGATGTAGTTGTGTACAGGTCTATGTAGCTTTAACAGTCTAATATAGCATATTTGTGTTTATGTTTTTATAATGTATATTTATCTGCATCTATCAACACTATTTTATATCCTATAATTATAGGACCTAATTTGGCCTAGGATGGTCCAGGGGTCTTAACCGCTACTTCTGGTGCACACCTTTGTAGGATAGGTTCAAATCCAGCAAACAGCTAATTCAGCAAAAAAAGATACTTCTTTCCTCACTTTCCAATCCAATAATGGATAAATAATTTCCTGAAATACATCTTCGAATAAAAGACGGGGAAAAATATCCTCTCTGGTGTATGTAAAGATTATTAAAGGTGAATATCCATGTAAATGAAAGATTTGTCTAAGTTCATAAATCGCTTTAAGTACTGTCTCTTTATGCACACAACCCTCTCACTTGTGCAAGTGCAGAGTCAGGGGGTTCCCAATAAACATGGAACATTTTCCAAACATTCACTCAAGGTTCTGTTTTGGTAACTTTTTCGGGAACCTTCTCAGAACGTTTTGGGAACATAACAATATTGTCTTTTGTAAAACGGAAAGAAAATCGAATGTTCTTATAACCACTGAAAATTATGTGACATTTAGTGATTTTTGGGAACTAAAGCAGAATATTCACGTGAAGGTTCCTTGTAAGTTATATTTCATGAATCCTTCCTCCAAGGTTCCCTCAGTTATATTGAAAAACTTACCCCTAATTTTCCGGATAATGACACCTACTCAGCAAACGTAAACATTCTCAGAACGTTCAGGGAAGGATTTTTTTTATGGCCTCCATGTAAGTTTGGAAAAGGTAACATTTTGGTTCTCCTCAAGTTAAAGTAGAAGGTCTTCCTTATGTTCCAGGAACATTAGGAGGAGGTTGTAATAAGGTTCACAAATAATGTTTTGGCAAAGTTTTGACAATTACATTTGGAATGTTCTTTGAATGTTGCCTGAACTGTACAAAGTTCTCCTGAAGTTAAAGTAGATTGTTTTCCTAACATTCCATCAACATTAATTGGTTGCATTAAGGTTTGTGAATGAACATTCTACTAATGTTTTCTGGAGGTTACAAAAAGGCACATATACAGTTGGTTTGGAAATATTTGGACACTGACACAATTTTCATAATTTTGGCTCTGTATGCCAACACAATGGATTTTGTAGAAAATTAATTTATTATTATATCCTTATTTATTCATTATTCTGTTAGAAGGGTTTTGTACTCTGTATGCTTGATCAATTACATATACATATTTACAATTACATATACTGAAATACTTGTCTCTCTCTTTTTCCAACTTATAAGGCCAGGGTCTTGTGTTCAGGGGCAGTGATGAATGGAATGTCGGCTGAGCAGGGACATGGCTCCTTTTAGCAGTAAGAGAAACAGGCCTCTGCCTGTGCAATAAAACCGCCATAAGAAACTGTTCTCTAGGAGGAAGCTCTTGAACAGCAGGGGGTTATTATTACTCATATCCTACAGGGGAACAGAGCTCTAATCCTTATTGGGAAGAGCATACTTAACTGAAGTCCCCATATAGTAACTGTCCAGATTGATATATCTCAGCCTTTGACCGGATTCTCTGGGCAACCGACATTCTATGATTTTCTGTACCTCCTGGAGCTATCTGAGTGCAACCTTGCATTTTTAGACTACCTCATAGTGGCGACTATTCCTTATACGTACATTCTGCAAATGCTAATTCCACCATCTGTACTGCTGGAAGAGAATATAAGCTTGAAACTTGAAATGCATAATCAGAACAATCTCTCATGACATTACTCTGCTGGTCGCTGTACTCATTCTTTGTCATGTTGTGATGATTGTTCCCATGGATCCATGAAATTAAACTTGAAATAATCAACTGTTATACGAACGACTGAGAAGTTTTTATTTTTGATAAATTGCGAACATTTTCCATCTTCCACAATTTGAAATGAAACAAATGAGATGCAATTGAATTGCAGACTTTCAGCTTTAATTCAAGCGGTTGAACAAAAATATTGTATGAAAGTTTAGGAATTGCAACCATTTTCATACATAGTCCCCTTGTTTCATGGGCTCAAATGTAATTGGACAAATTAACACAATCATAAATAAAATGTTTGTTTCAAATACTTTGTCGAGAATCCTTTGCAGGCAATGACTGCTTGAAGTCTGGAACACATGGACATCACCAAACGCTGGGTTACCTCCTTTGTGATGCTTTGCCAGACCTTTACTGCAGCTGTTTTCAGTTGGTTTTTTTTCGTGGGTCTTTCTGCCTTAAGTTTTGTCTTCAGCAAGTGAAATGCATGCTCGATCGGGTTGAGATCAGGTGATTGACACGGCCATTGCAGAATATTCCACTTCTTTGCCTTAAAAAACTCCTGGGTTGCTTTCGCAGTATGTTTTGGGTCATTGTCCATCTGTAAAGTAAAACGCCGTCCAATCAACTTCACTGAAATTTATTGAATCTGAGCAGACAATCCCTACACAATTCAGAATTCCCTATATCCCTACACACTTCAGAATTCATCCATTTGCTTTTGTCTTCTGTCACATCATCAATAAACACTAGTGACCAGCGCCATTGGAAGCCATGCATGCCCATTCCATCACACTGCCTCAACTGTGTTGAACAGGTGATGTGGTATGCTTCGGATCATGAGCCGTTCCAAGCCTTCTCCATACTTTTTTCTTCCCATCATTCTGGTACAGGTTGAACTTAGTTTCATCTGTCCAAAGAATGCTGTTCCACAACTGGGCTGGCTTTTTTAGATGTTTTTTGGCAAAGTCTAATCTGGCCTTTCTACTCTTGAGGCTTATGAATGGTTTGCACCTTGTGGTGAACCCTCTGCATTTGCTCTCGTGAAGTCTTATCTTCATGGTAGACTTGGATAATGATATGCCTACCTCCTGGAGAGTGTTCGTCATTTGGCTGGATGTTGTGAAGGGGTTTTTCTTTACCATGGAAAGGATCCTACGATCATCCACCACTGTTGTCTTCCATGGACGTCCAGGCCTTTTTGTGTTGCAGAGCTCACTAGTGCGTTTTTTTTCTCAGAATGTACCAAACTGTTGATTTGTCCACTCCTTATGTTCCCGCTATCTCTCTGATGGACTTTTTTTGCAGCCTAAGGATAGCCTGTTTCACTTGCATTGAGAGCTCCTTTGACCGCATGTTGTAGGTTCACAGCAACAGCTTCCAAATGCGAATGCCACACGTGGTATCAACTCCAGACCTTTTACTTTCTAAATTGATGAAGAAATAACGAAGGAATAGCCCACAACTGTCCATGAAACAGCTTTTGAGTCAATTGTCCAATTACTTTTGGTCCCTTAAAAAAGAGGGGGCTGCATAGAGCTGTAATTCCTAAACCCTTCCTCCAATTTGGATGTGAATACCCTGAAGTTAACATGCTTCTGGCTCTGGCTACACTTGCCAAATGTCCCTTACCTTCTTCTAGGAATAGTTTAATTACCTCCCTCTCCTTTTCTCGCTTCCGCTTCCGTTTCTCCGTTAGGTCATTATTTTTATAATTTTTTAGGATAGTGTCCATTTCTTCACATAGCGAGACATCAAATGTCCCCTCTTTTGGCCACTTAGTCGCCATTTTCCTGGTCCTCTTCTCTAAGGCTTCAGAAATGGCCTTAATCTCGTCTCCGCACAAGGGAAACCACTTCGCTAAGAGCTCAACTGGTGTCCCCGCCATTTTACCTCTGTGTTCTAGATTGGAATGCTAGATCTTACTCCGTAAGACTCCCTTCTTGTCGGGACTCCCTTCATTTAGCCTGTTCCCTTCCCGGGACGTCTGCCCCCTAACTTGGCACGTTCTACTTTCCTGGGCTCACTGCCTGGATCCCCCTTATCTATCTGCGTGTTTTCAATCACACTTCACAACCCCAGCATTTGCCTGGAGTTCTTTTAATACTAAAATTCACACAACAATAAGTGAGTGATGTTTCATTTATTTTTTACTTTTACCACTTTTCAATATACAAACTCAGTATTACACTCTTCTCATTTAAAACCACACACACTCTCCTGGCCTCTGCAATTGCCTGGTAAGGGGTTCATTTAAATCTGGATGACTAGACCATACTCGCCTTCCCCGAAACGACAACCACAGCACCTCTTGATCCTGTAAATCCGTAACCACTCTTCTTCCTATTGCCTCGCCTGTGTCCTCGTACCATTGTTCATAAACCTCTTCCTTATATATTTTCATCATAAACTGGGTAATCACCACATCTTCCCGCCAGGTCTGGTACCTTCTCTGAACCCATCTATCTTGGAACCTCCTTCTTACCAACACCTCAATCAATTAAAACCACATTTCTTCCGATGGCCTCAGCCTTTGCCTAATTATGGGTATATCTAATTCCGGATCACTAGACCAAATCCTTCCGCCTGCTACTTCAAGCCACGTGACCTGCTTGTTTATTGTACATGCGGACTGTAACCTAATCAATGTGTCACCAGAGTCTGGATCTCGACAGATGGCCTCTTCCTT
>JACXGI010015581.1:0-17204 GCA_016801175.1 Esox masquinongy
ATTGGTCTGCATGGCTGTCATCCCAGAAGGAAGCCTCTTCTAAAGATGATGCACAAGAAAGCCCGCAAACAGTTTGCTGAAGACAAGCAGACTAAGGACATGGATTACTGGAACCATGTCCTGTGGTCTGATGAGACCAAGATAAACTTATTTGGTTCAGATGGTGTCAAGCGTGTGTGGCGGCAACCAGGTGAGGAGTTCAAAGACAAGTGTGTCTTGCCTACAGTCAAGCATGGTGGTGGGAGTGTCATGGTCTAGGGCTGCATGAGTGCTGCCGGCACTGGGGAGCTACAGTTCATTGAGGGAACCATGAATGCCAACATGTACTGTGACATACTGAAGCAGAGCATGATCCCCTCCCTTCGGAGACTGGGCCGCAGGGCAGTATTCCAACATGATAATGACCCCAAACACACCTCCAAGACGACCACTGCCTTGCTAAAGAAGCTGAGGATAAAGGTGATGGATTGGCCAAGCATGTCTCCAGACCTAAACCCTATTGAGCATCTGTGGGGCATCCTCAAATGGAAGGTGGAGGAGCGCAAGGTCCCTAACGTCCACCAGCTCCGTGATGTCGTCATGGAGGAGTGGAAGAGGACTCCAGTGGCAACCTGTGAAGCTCTGGTGAACTCCATGCCCAAGAGGGTTAAGGCAGTGCTGGAAAATAATGGTGGCCACACAAAATATTGACACTTTGGGCCCAATTTGGACATTTTCACTTAGGGGTGTACTCACTTTTGTTGCCAGGGGTTTAGACATTAATGGCTGTGTGTTGAGTTATTTTGAGGGGACAGCAAATTTCCACTGTTATACAAGCTGTACACTCACTACTTTACATTGTAGCAAAGAGTCATTTCTTCAGTGTTGTCACATGAAAAGATATAATCAAATATTTGCAAAAATGTGAGGGGTGTACTCACTTTTGTGAGATACTGTACATAAATAACCTCAAATTAAAACTGACATTCTGCTCTTTAACCTCCTGGGCATTGTTTCATTAGCGGACAGTAAAAAGCCAAAAGTCATTTTTAGAACCTCGTCAGGGGGTGGTGAGGCTGCAACAAGGCTGCACCC
The DNA here is from genome assembly GCA_016801175.1 of Esox masquinongy. Lineage (NCBI taxonomy): Eukaryota > Metazoa > Chordata > Actinopteri > Esociformes > Esocidae > Esox > Esox masquinongy. The sequence goes on from JACXGI010015581.1 coordinate 1,075, forward strand.
TTACTTCCTGAGGCTGCACCCCTACTTCCTGAGGCTGCACCCTGCTTCCTGAGGCTGCACCCTGCTTCCTGAGGCTGCACCCTACTTCCTGAGGCTGCACCCCTACTTCCTGAGGCTGCACCCCTACTTCCTGAGGCTGCACCCTGCTTCCTGAGGCTGCACCCTGCTTCCTGAGGCTGCACCCTACTTCCTGAGGCTGCACCCCTACTTCCTGAGGCTGCACCCCTACTTCCAGAGGCTATGCTTCCATGCTATTTGCCCATGACAGGCCATAGGCTGGTGTGATCTCCCTGGGCCACAGTAAATGATGCCACCCATTGGCCCATTGTGTTTGAAAGATCCTGTGTGAATTATCTTCTCATTATGTAAATGCTTTTAGCTAGCTATCCACTTCAGACATTCTAAATCCATTGAAAATTTGGTTTAATTCAGGATGTGTGGGTGTCTGAACTTTCCTTTTTACAGGCCATCTGTGCTGACTAAAGTCCTATCACTTCAAAATTGTTTCCCTTGAAAAAGATGTAGCTAGTAGAGTAGTACTTGCCAGTGGGCTATGCTATGTTTTGTTAGATTCCCAGTGGGCTATGCTATGTTTTGTTAGATTCCCAGTAGGCCATCCTGTCTTTGATTTTAAATAACTTGAAAGGAAGATCAAATGAAAGTTAACAGTTCTGGTAAATATAGACCTAGCTGTAAAACAGTTAACACCAAGCTGTAGAACGAAAAGTCATTTCAACTTTGGTATTTAAATTACTTTGGTAATGTGGGAGATTCGAATTTGCCAGTGGTTTAGGAACTTTTGTTTGACTAGCTACTGTACTGTTTTAGTCATTTAGCAGACACTTATATCCAGAGCCACAGGAACAATTACGGTTAACTTTCTTGCTCAGGGGAAACCAGTACTTTCAGACTATGCTAAAACACTGCATCCCTACCTGAGCTCTTTGTTCTGCCACCTATTTGACCCCCCCCCAGCCAAAGCCGGGCAGCTCCCCCCAAGCCCAGTCAAAACTGTTCTCTATCCTGGAATCCCAATGATTAAACCAGCTTCTCATTGAAGCTAGGTCAGCAGATTCCCTGTCCATTTTCAGAGAACTTCTGAAACCCTGCGTTTTTAACAGAGTATTGTTTGGTTTCTACTAAATACTGACACAATTTTGATATTACCCAATGTGTAGATTTGACCTTTGTTGAGGTCGACAATTGCATGTCCTTCATATGTACTTCATAGATTGAAAGCAACTCCGTGCAATAGCAGCGTAATGCCATAGACACCTGCGAAGAATGTCTTAGCGCTGCTGCTGCCCACGGCAACATCGGGATAATAGAATGAAACTGTATCCTAAGTCGTTGGTTATCTACTTTTCCACAAATTAACTTTTTGCTACAGAAACATCAATGTAGACCGTAAGCCAACCTGCCGCAAAATGCTGACCGCACTCTTACACACAAATTCATGTGCACATACACACACGCACACACAACAGCACAGACACTCACACACACAGACAGACTCACCATCCCAAGATTCAACTGACCAGTCCTCTGCAAGCCAAAGCTCAGACATTCTCAGGAATAACAGGAATGTAGCCTGGCCTGCATAGCGGGAGTTTGTAAAGCAAGTGAGCAGAGAGGCTTGGGAGGGTGTTGAAGGGTTGGGAGTTTGGAGAGGTTCAGCATACTTCAGATTCCCTCTTTGTGAAGCACACCACAGGCTCAGCCACAACGTCAGCCTGAGCTTGACTGAATGTAGAAGCCTCATTCTGTGGAAGTCAGTCCACATTCTCAACCAGAAAAAAACCAGGCTAGCCTTGTTCAGCCGGCCCGCAATTAAAAGCGATAACTGTTGTTGCCCTCACTGGATTCGAACCCAGGTCTCCCACGTAAGGGGCTGTGTCTTTAACTACTATGCCACAGAGGTTTGTCCAGGGTTGGTGTAGCATCTCGACATTAGGTAATTTTGTCACGCATTAACCTCACCCCAAGTTTCAATATTGCTCTAGACACCATTAAGCATTGTGTTAAACTGACTAACGTTTCTTATAAAGTTTACCTCCATCACAAGTCACATCTATGAACTGTATGGCTTTTGTCACTGGCCGTTTTAACAGCTTATTAGCCAGTAATAGGCTTACTATTTTCTACTATCTTACTACTTGGAATAGTCATAAGAATTAAGCAATTGCTAGTGAGACTGAAGACGAACAGCCAAAGCTATTTCATTTCATGGCATAACAATGCTCGTTTTTCTTTCATTTGTGAATGACATTGATACAATAACCATGAATATAGGTGAATATAACTGACTTTTTCATCAAGTGAAAAGACGAGAGAATCGTGGAAACCCCAACTCGTTTACTCCCCAATGGGTTGTGATCTAGCCTATATTACCCAAAAAAGCATGCACCGATGCGTACTTCAAAAATACACCGGAAATAACCGTAAACAGTTTTATTTTAGGCTTACTATAACGTACCTACAGGAGGTTGTAGCCAGCAAAGTTTTCATCTATACGGAACAAATCCTAATGCATAATATGTTTTGACTGTAACGAGATTCGAATGCGGGACCTACTGTTTGCAAATCTGCGTTTCCAACCACTATGCTATTTAACAAGGGGTACTCAGTCAGTCAGTCAGTCAGTCACTCACTCACTCGGTAAGAGACATTCACTCTTGTTGGCTGGCTCCGCTTACACGGTCCGGCAAAAAGAATACTACAAAGTACATAGGTGATGAGATCTGTTGATGTTAAAACTGACCATGCTCAGAAAAAAGGAAGCCGAGCGTCATCGGTTTCACCTTCTCCATGTCTGTGCCTTTAGAACTAAATAGGGAAACGTTACATTCTGGGATTTGTAGTACCAACTGGTAAAACAGCATTACCTCAATTGTTCAGTACCATCTACTTTCTCATTAATGCTCATTCCTTCATCAAACCTTTACCCTAGCATCCTCTTTTGGTCTCCTCACTTCCGTACATCTCCTCTTCAAATGACCCACTATCCCGCATTCCTTCACTACTCCCTTACCTCAAACACACATACATTCCAAACTCACCACACAAACAGATCTGTTTAACCCTTTCCCAGTTTCCCTCTGAGCCACTCATGGTTCTACTGTATGTAGGGGGTACATTTTCCTTCCCTCTGAGCCACTCATGGTTCTACTGTATGTAAGGGGTACATTTTCCTTCCCTCTGAGCCACTCATATTTCTACTGTATGTAGGGGGTACATTTTCCCCAATAATGGCTAGGGAAAAAGATTGGGGGAGGGGCAGCTTATCCTAGCCCTGTAGGGGAAACTTTACCCCCTGGCCATTTCCCCCGGCATCAGGCCAATCAATACCTCTGATACCTAGAGGTGGATAAGAGCTGCCCCACACCAAAGGTCTCAGATCATATGTCTTGTACCCCCCTAATGGTTAGGTTTAGGAGAGGGGGTACGGTAATCTGATCCCAGTGCTGTGGTAAGAGGCAACATCTAGCTTGAGCGGCTGTCTAACTGACCCCCCATCAGCTGCTGCAGTGCCATGGCAACTCCGGCCCGGGAGAAATTACAGCATTCATTTCTGCGATGTTTCCTCTTTGAGCCCGGTGTTCTGTTCCAAATGGCACCCTATTCCCTACAACGCTTCATCGCCTCTGGTCGAAAGGATTGTACTTTACAGGGACCAGGGTGCTATTTGGAATTCGGAAACCAGCTCAGCACATTCGTCTGAAACCCAAGAACCCCTCCTCATGTTATGGTAACATTTCCACATTCCTCAGAAAGTAAAACTTCTCTGGCACAAAGAAGGGCAGGGGCTGGCAAATAAAACAAACCAATGCTGCTCAGTCACCTCTCAGGTTGTGTACACTCACACACACACACACACACACACACACACACACACACACACACACACACACACACACAAACACCACCTCCTTCCTCACAACTTATGAAATCAGCAATATGACACAGTTCAGTCTGGCCAAAGTGGACTGCTACTTTACATAGCACACTTTGTTGAGAGTTGGGGCGGATGTGAAGAAACTGTGTGTGTGTGTGTGTGTGTGTGTACGTCAGTGTGTATGTGTGTCAATGTGTGTCAGTGTGTCAGTGTGTGTGTCAGTGATATTTGTGACAGTGTGTCTGAATGTGCACATTGGCTTTGTGCTTGAGTGTGTGCTTGCATGTACTGTATATATGTGCACTTTCCAGGACATAGTGTGGAGTGGCGTGGGTTTAATGGATATAAGGTCTGTCTCTGTGCATATCTCTCCCCAGGGACCAACACTGTGGTTTGGGGGCAAATGGTCAGCACTCTTCTCTCATTGAGGATCAGGACTGGCCCGCCCAGAGAGGACGAGATGGATAACAGAGAATAGAGAGAAAGGAGGTATGTGGCGAGGGAGAGGAAGGAGAGGGAAAATGATGGGGAGCAGGAGAGCGAGAGAGAAAAGAAGAAAGGAGGAAAGGGAGAGAAAGGAAGAATGAAGAGAGGAGAAAGGAAGGTTTAGGAGACGAGAGGGAGGAGGAGAGGAGCAGAACAGAGGAGCTGGCAGACCCAATCTCAGCACCAGACCCAAGCGCATGCAGTCAGACGTGAGTGCAGAGGAAAGAATTTTCAAATCTGGCACTGCTCTCCATCCTTCTCGCCTCAAGATACCAGGTGCACACACACACACACGCACACATGCTCTCTATTTCTCTCACGCACACACAAACATACACACACAGAAACGCTGGATGGCTAAAGCACCTGGAGCTATTTTACTGTCCTGCCCAGGGTACTGTGAGCTCACACAACCTCTCCTACAGAATGAGCAGGGCTAAGGAGCTAACACACACACATACACACACACACACACGACCAGGTCACTACAGTCGGTTTCCTGCTGCCCTTCTTTCTCTCAGTCTCTCTTTCTCCCCTTCTTTCTCTCTCTCTCTCTCTCTCTCTCTCTCTCTTATAAAAAAGAGGTTTCTATAACTGCTCTCCAGATACAAACATATGGAAATAATTTATTTATACAAGTTGTCATGTGCTGGTGGTTTTTACTGCCGAGTCCTTATGTAATGTTTGGTGTGTATTGTGCACCCTGTCAAGGTCACACAAACATGCCCCCCCCACACACACACCACATGCCCACACACACACACACACACACACACACACACACACCGACAAACATACATGCCCACACACACACACACACACACCTGTACTTCAGCCAGGTTGGAACAGTCTGGGCAAGTTAAATATATCTCAAATGGCACCTAATTCTCTGTAAAGAGCTCTAGCCTCGACTGAACCTTGTGGCCACTGGTCAAACTTGGTGAACCTTGACAGGGATTGGTCAAAATTGGTGAACCTCAACAGGGATTGTTGACGGTTGGAACAGAGACGTTATAGAAAAAAATCATTCTGTAAAGGTTATAAGTGTCCCTGTAGCAAATATTAAAAAATACATTTGAGTAATTTAACAGATGCTCTTATCCAGAGTGACTCACAATTAGTGCATTCATCTTAAGATAGCAAGGTGGGAATACCACACAGCCCAGTAATAGTAGGTACATTTTACTCAATGAAGCTATCAGTGCTAGAATGAAGAGAAAGAAGGGGGGAAAAGTTTCAGGGGTTTTCGGAAAATGGGCAGGGACTGCTGTCCTAGCTTCAAGAGGAAGCTGGTTCTACTTTTGGGGTGCCAAGACAGAGGAAGAGCTTTGACTGTGCTTATGGAGGGCTGTCATCCCATAAGGTCATCTATGAGAACAGAGGTGGCAGAACAATATTCAACAGCAAAAAGTGGAGAGCATTTGTTGTTTCCACACAGACAAATTGTAAATGAATGCAAACAACGGCAATCTGTCTATTATCAGGAATTGGTTAATTTAAAAAAAACTTAGTAGTTGACAGTGGACATCCTCAAAATAGTTGACAGTGGACTGTCCTGTGTTGACAAAACCCTCACGCTTAATCAGAATTCAAAGATCTATAGCAGGAAGGATTCATTCAGGAACATCCATTTAATCTCCACTACCTCAAATAGCAGTAAGAAGTCACTATAATACACTAACTACATGATCTTAATTCACTTCAATTATGTGTAGCCAAAAGACCTACAAATCCATAAAACCCAACCCAAAAAATATAAAAATTCCACAGTTCAGCATCCACAAACACTATAAATTCCATAGACCAGTATCCAAAAACATTATAAATTTAAGAGTGTAGGGTTTTCTCTGTAGTTTTAAGGGCTGGTTGATGCTCTGAGAGCCAAAAGCACCAGCTTCCTTTAAAGCTGGCTAGCCTGACCGGGTATAACACTGAAAAGTAGAAATTCCTCTCACTAGAAAAACCCATAATCTTGGCCAGGAGACATCCATGGGTTGGAAAATATGCACATTATTAATGTAAGGAGTTGGAGGAGGAGGACATGCTCCCTCTGTGTGATAAAGAGAGACAGAGAGACTGGGAGAGAGAGGGGAACAGACTGAAACAAAGAGAGGGCAGACAGATTTAGAAAGCGAGAATGAAAGAAACAGACAGAAATACAGACATTCAGACTCAGACTGTCAGACACATACAGACGAACAGAGAGACACAAGCAAACACAAACAGACAGACCGACAAACAAAGAATCACAGACAGAGAGACACAGACAAACAGAAAGACAGACAGGCCAAGAGCAGGCCCTAACAGCCGTTGACAGAGTGGAGATGCAGATTAAAACACGGCAACAGTTGCCAGCCCGTGACACCGCACCTCCCAACAGATTGGAGCTGAATAAACATCAAAAGATGTGGATAGCTATAAATGTTGCTCAGAAAACAGCTACAATACATTAAATCTACTGGAGTACCAAAACACTGGATAGACTTCGACACAACTAAAATTGAGCCGCACAACTCCTCACATAGAGAAGACCTTGGGACCACATCGCCTTGCTGATTATCTTGGGCATGTAAAGTGACCTGAAAAGCATTTCAAATCCAATTTAGTGCAAGTACCAAGTTGTAATAGTCGTGGTATTAGGTGGTAAAATAGTTACGGTCATTGGAGCAACAGAAGTAGTGGTAAGAGTAGTACAATGAAGTAATAGTACTAATTGCAGTAGTAGTGCTGGTGATAGTATTTGTAACAGTGTTAGTGGTAGAAGTTCAAGAAGGAAGGAAAAATGAAAGTCAGCGATGTTGTTTAAAAGGTTAAATATTCTGCCTTCATAACATGCTGCTGATATTGAATCTGTTATGCATCATATTTGGCGTAGTAAAAGCAAACTGACAACACAGAGTTTTCATTCTGGATGGCGTTCAATCCAGAAAAGGTTTTAAAGCTCCAAGGCGTCAGTCAATTCCCATGCACAGTCTGAATGGACTTTTTGTTTCCTTTCTAGGTTTCTGATTGCATTTAAATCCTACCAACTGAATAAGTTATGCATGGACGTTACAAAAAACCCCAATGAACATGTAAAGGATACGACCGAACACCTATTTTAGCTGCATAGTCACATGTTGAGGTGCAATGTGTAGTTTTCAGATTCAAATTGCCCCGGATTGGCCAAAAGCATTATAAGCAAATTCAGAGGATGTATTGCCTCCGATTAGTTCAAATAATAGATGTTACATTAAAACAAGACAACAGCTTCCATAAACAGACCATTAGACTTACATCCAGTGTCCAGAAAATATTCCAGGAGGAAGAGCATTTCATTGCGCACCCAGAGTACATTAATTTGAGTGAGCGAACATTTGTCAAATAAAGGTCTGCATAGAGCCCTGATACAAAGCAATTCCACTTTTTTGAGCAACAGTTGCAACTGTCAATTACACTAGATTACTTTTTGAAACTAAACTTGCTCTCTCACTTGTGCTTCTGTCTATAGCTAGACTCCTGCCCTACTAAGTTATGATAAGTTTATTTTTCTCTTCATCTACTGCTGTCTAGTACTTTATTAAGCTAGTTTGAGCAATCTACTTCAAAATATTCTCTGTCTTTCCAATAGTATACTTGAACTGTTAACTGCTGACTGAGCATAACTTGCTGCTAGATGATTGTTGACAGATCAACTAGGTTTCAGGGGTAGGGCAATTTGTCATTGCTCTAGAAAAACAGTGTCTGTATTGGAAGGGGAATAGGTTTCACCTTTGCTATATAGACATCAATTAGCGTTAGTACTAAGCCTCCACAGCTTTTTAGCAGCAGCTCAAGCCGCATTCTTGTCAAGGAAGAATTGGCAGAAATTAGGACAGTTCTGCCAAGTTATTCGAGGAAGGACAGACAGGAGTCCTCCACGCCTCTCTCCCTCACTTGAGTATCTCACCAAGGATTATTCATTATTATTTTGCAGGTTTCATTTTGTGCCTTTGTATCTTGGTAAAATGTGCATGTTTTCTATACGATTCTTTTCCTTCTCTTTCCTCTACCCACAAAAACCCTGTGAAACTCTCCAGCAGTGTCTCCAGCGGTGTTTGGAGTTGTCGATCTGTTGTCACCGGGGCCAGTTTAATCACTGTCTATGTCACCCTTCAGGGCCTTGACTTTTCGGCCCTGACAGAGACGTGGATTACCCCAGAAAACAACGCTACTCCAGCCGCTCTGTCTTGTGGTGTCACAGGGCTGCTTATTTCTCCAAAGTGGAGATATTCCCACTGTCCTCCTGCTGCCTGTCCATGTTCTCTCGCTCCATGTTGCCAATGTCACTTTTCCAATCAAGCTTTAACACATTTGTCATACTGCATCTGTAAGAAATCAGCCTTTTCGTATAGTGGTTACTTTCGTTAAGTACGCACCCATCGAGAGTCAAGGGAGAGATCAATTCAATGTGTTTATTGAATAGTATCGCAGTACATGTCGCCTCTTGTTCATGATGTTACAAACTCGATCTCAAAGAAACTTCCAGTCGTAACTCCACTTTATAGACATCGCTATCCAGAATAGACAACACTGTACTGTAAGCCCAATGGCTAATTACTGTTGTGCTTTGACAGAGCGTGACTTCCAGTGTATGGATAAACGGATGTTCTGCTGTAATCTAAACATAACAAGTATACATTTATATAATTCCACACATCCAACTGGAAACCTTCCTCAAAGTGCTTGACAAGCTTGCTTCCTGATGACGGCAAATCACTCAAATTCTGTCCCAAAGCCTGCAATTAATTGATTTCTGTCACTTCCCAGCCTGCCCCGTCAACTCCATCTCCTCTTTCCATCTGCAGTCCATTTTTGGAGACCAGCTATTCCTCAATTTTCTCATCAACCCATCTAAGACCATTAGCTATGTCCACCTATCTGTTCTGATCCTGGTAGATATATTCACTGGCTTCGACCCTGCGAACCATCAGATCCTCCTCTCAACTCTCTCAGGGTTGGGAGTCTCAGGCTCTGCACACTCTTGGATAGCATCCTACCTCTAGAATCCAATCTTAGCTCACACAGAAGGCAGCTCAGTTACATATCCAGGCACTTGTCATCACACATCTTGGTCACTGCAACTCACTGTCGGTAGGACTCCCGGCTTGTGCCATCAAACCCCTGTAACTTATCCAGGACACTCGCCTGTGGTTCAAAAATCCCTAGCTCTCCCGTTTCACCCCGCTCCCCCACACACTTCACTGGCTTCCAGTTGAAGCTTGCATCCAGTACAAGGTCGTGGTGCTTGCCAATGCAGCAACGATGGGAACTTCCCCGCTCGACCTTCAGGCAGTGCTCAAACGCTACATCCCTACTGGAGTTCTCTGTTCTGCCGCCTCCGGTCTCTTAGTCGTCCCGCCCCAACGGTAGGGAAGCTCCCACTCAGATCAGTCAAGGCTCGTTTCTATCCACTTAGCTCAGTGGTTGAGCCAGCTTTCACTTGAAACTAGAAACTAGAGTCCATGCCCATTTTCTGAAAACTTGTAAAACCCTACCAAATTTAAAATGAATGCACTACGTTGCTCTTGACAAGACTGCCTGATAAATAACTAAAATTCACATGTAGCCACGCCCAATACCAAAAGGAAGAATCTATCCATCAGAGAGGCTACAATGTTATCCACCATCCCCCGTTTCAGTCACTCACCTGGAATGGTGCCGCAGTTCTTGGACGGCCGGTCTGCAGCCCAGGATCCATGGGGAGGAACAGACAGAGGGCTGGTCTTGGACGGCCGGTCTGCAGCCGAGGATCCATGGGGAGGAACAGACGGAGGGCTGGTCTTGGACGGCCGGTCTGCAGCCGAGGATCCATGGGGAGGAACAGACGGAGGGCTGGTCTTGGACGGCCGGTCTGCAGCCGAGGGTCCATGGGGAGGAACAGACGGAGGGCTGGTCTTGGCTGAGCGTCGGTGTCGGACCACCCTGTGCTGCAGCCCAGAGAAGGAGTCTCCAGGACCCCTGAACACACTGACAGGCTGGATGAAGAAACTGTCGTCTCCTGTATGGACCAGTCCAGTCTGAAGAGAGAGAGAAGAGATAGAGAGAAAGGGAAAGAGAGTGAGAGAGAGAGTCAGGGACAAAGAAAGAGAAGATAGAAATGTAAGAGAGAGGAATTGAGTGAAACCAAGACAAATTGAGTGGGAAAGAAAAGAACATGAGAGGCGCTGTAAACGTAAATCCTCAGTGTTTCCCATCTTTGTCTCCTTGGTCTGACCAGAATGGCCTCAAGCGCTATGCCTGTACCCCTAACCCTAACCCTAGACCTGCTCCTTGTTCCACTACAGTGTCCACTTTAAAGCATTGCTGGAAGATTTGCTCAAGGACAAATGTGGCTGCTTTTGACGTAACTGAAAAGCTTATATCTGTGTTGTTGCTGTCCTTGCCATTTTATTTCTTCACACAAAAAAAACACCGGCAAAAGAAAATGTGTTCTTGGAAACATTTACACTTACTGGTCAGTATATTAAGCATGCCATTCCATTCATTATAAAGAATATACAAGGCAATGAGTAAAGAGGCCGTGGCTTGCAATAAAGCAGGTAGACAGACATTCAGTTACTGTTTGATTAAATGTTAGAATGGGCAAAAAAAAGCAACTTAAGTGTAGTATAACTGCCAGGATAGCCAGTTAAGTCAGTAAAGGCAGCCCTCCTGGGCTGCTCACCCTGGGCAGTGCTTGTGGTTCACAGCGAATGGTGCGAAGGATGAAAACTAAAACCAGCCCTTTGCACAAAAACAGCTCACTGATTAGAGAAGTCGAAGGAGAACGGCAATCTAACAGGCGGGCCACAGACAGGCGTATGACGGTGCAGAACACGTGGTGCTCAGAACAGCTACTCGGAACGTACAGTGATGGTCCTCTTTACACAGGGCTGTTTTAGCAGACCACCACCAACACTGGGAAATTGAGGAGTAAAAAAAAAAAATAACAGCCTAGTTTGATGAACCCCGGTACAGTTCACATCATTTCAGTCGCCAGACCTCAACCAAATACAGCCTATTTGGGATGAGATGGAACAGACGTTTTCAGCATGAATGTCCCACTATAAAAGTGACTGCAACTGAGTGATGCCATAACATCAGGTTGGACCAACAACCCGGCGAAACGTTTCACACACTTTGTAGAATCTGTCCCCTGAAATATTGTCAATACCCCTGCCCCAAGCCCTGAACCTCCAGCACCAGGCCAGTACACCTGACCAAGTCCAAAACACACGTGGTACTGCAGATCTGTCCAGAACCAATGGGATGCACAACATAAAAATCAGAATAAGCATCACTACTTTGGACAAATGAACGTTCTGAAGGAGAGGAGACATTTGGTCTTTAGTCTGTCTGGAACCTGCAAAAAAAAGTTATTTGTTCTTGTTCCAATAATCGTACTTCTACACATCTCATGTCTTAATGGGTTTAGACCTAGAATTGAATCAAACATCCAACCGATTACGCAAGACTTTAGTTCCAGGTCAACTGAGATTCTGCAAGGCCACATGAGACCAAATGCCTTACACTCTGACCCAATGACTGCACTAGGCGAGGACACTGAAACAGCTGTCACAGGCTCCTCAGAAAATACTGGCACTTGATAAAGAGGAAAAAAATACTATCCAATAAATAATACAAATACTGGGTTAGTGTAATATCATGCGTTTAATTTAACATTTAACAGTGAATTACATTAATGAGTGTACTTTTTTTTAATATACGGTTAAAAATCCTTGAAAAATGTAGAGCGCTCTACCAAGCAAGTAAAGGGCATTCCTGACAAACAGATGAGTGTAGAGAGAAGAGTCAGGACAAACTCTCTAATTTACATCTCAGCACACACTTCCTCAGGCCTAGGGAAAGGAAAGAGGGAGGACAGCTGAGAGAGAAGAGAGAGGGAGAGAGAAAAAAAGAAAGGGTGAAAAAGAGAAAGAAAGAGATGCAGGAGTGCTTATAAGAAATGAGGTGGGAGTGGGGAGACAAGGTTGAAACAGAAAAAAGAGATGGTTAAGAGAAGTAAGAGAAGAGAGGGGTAATCTGAGAGGGGGTGCGGACAGAAATATGGACAGAGAGAATGACAGAGGGAGAGAAAGAGAAACAGGGGCATGAACGATCTCTTTCATCCTCTCTGACAGGTACAGACAGAAATACTCCCCATGACATGAATCACAATAAGAAATCTAAAAGAGGGCCACTAAGGCCTGTAAGGTTCCACGAAGGATCCATCGTTGTATTGTAAAGGTTGCCTGGAAGGGCTAGTAAAATGAGTTAACATGCAGCTAACAAGCAATCCAGATCCACACGGTGTCTTAAAGGTTCTCCAAAACCCAGGCAGCAGCAATTACTGAACCCTTACACCCTGGCAACTAATCTCGCCATTCCAGGGATAAAGTTAACTTCTCCTCAGTCAGAACAAGCTGATGGCAAAAAAAAAACATATGCTTATGATTCACCATTCATTCAGCAATCACGTTTATGTGAACAGGAAGGAAAGAGAGACAGACAGAGAGACTGATGGAAAGATGGGCAGACAAAACCCAGGCAAACACTGATGGACTGATGGAAAGTTGGGCAGGGCAAAAGGCAGACAGACCGAAAGGCAGACTAATAACAGACAGACAGAGACAGTGACATGAACAGGAATGTGGCTCTTCACATCGCCATATTCACAACACGACAGATTGTGAAAGCAAAGCCACAGAGCTTCCAGTGTGAGACGGAGTTAAGTGAATGACGCCTGGAATTTCAAGGGAAAATAGGGCACCATGCTTAATCTATTACAATATAGCTACTGCAGCTATAGCTAACACAGCATAGATGTTCACAGAGCTATATGGCTCCAAGCTAATCCTCAGGGAAAACAAGGCTGTTGCAAAGCAGCAACTCATTCTCACATTGAGCCTCACTTAAAGGGTATGTCACCATACGGCCCGATCGGCAACAACTCTGTATAGGCCCATTATAGTGAATGAAGTTTTTGGGTGATATTGGTACTTGAAAAACTCACACAGAACAGTAAGAGATTGTTCTCTCCCGGACACTGATACAGCCCATCGTGCCAGCTGAATCAAATTCCATTTTAAGTCGGTCTCCTGAACTCCTGTAAAAATAACTATCAGGTCTCAATTGTCCTCTCTTCTCTCAACTATGCCTGCCGACACAGATATGTATATATATGTGTGTGTGTGTACATATATATATATATACACACACACGCACATGCACACATGCACATGCGCGCACGCACACACACACACATACACACACACACACACACACTGGTGTGGCCAGTCTCTCCACTAAGCATAGTTTCAGGGTCCTTGTTTAAACTGAACTCCAGCCAAAAACAACCCCATGATTTAACAACACAAATAAAACTGTCTCCAAGTGCCACTGTAAGACACAAGAGTCTTCACAGTTCACACACTCACGCGTGCATGCACGCACGCACACACACACACGTACACACACACACGCACGTGCACACACGCGCGCACACGCACACACACATGTACACAATCACACGGACATGAATGCATGCCCCCACACACAAATTACTTTTTAAAAGAACAAAGTGAAGATCTGCATACTGTCCCTCTGACATTGCGTCCGTGCACGTGTCCCTGCACACACGTGCGCAAGTAAGTGCATGGGCACTTAAGTCAGTTTTCGTCCTGCTATGTAGCTGTATGTGTCAGCGATCTTGATCCACTTTTCAAACTCCACTAATAAATATAAGATTTAAAACAATCATGACCTCATTTTCCAGATAATAATATCCTATGCAGGCCTGAGGAGAAGAAAACACATCAGTTCTACTGAACAGAGAATGCACCAAATGCCAAGAAAAAGATCATGCCCCCCCCCCAAAAAAAAACAAAAATCTTTGAACATCAATTTATTTGGTCGCGTGAGTTTAGAGATTATTCCACTAGACACGTCTCCATGACAAGGGGCCGCTTAGGGAGGAGGGGTGAATGGATGTGACAGTCCTTGAGAATGGGACAAGGGACAGAGAACAGTTATAGGCACAGTCCACCCAACCACACACTCACACACAAACACACACAGACACACACACACACACACACAGGGAGAGGCATGCATGTATAACGGACATAAGGCCACACGTCACACATGCCCACGTACACACAAAAAAGCATGGATGTAACTGCACAGACATGCATCCACAACGAAGCTCCCCAAACATGTACACACACACACACACACACAGCACAGTCAAGCCGACATGGAGAGTGTATGAAAACATGAGGAGGTCGGAAACAAAGAACATGGCTCACCGTCAATAGATTACAACTGCTACATTTAGCTCAGACAGAGTTAATATGTGAGTGTGTGTTTGTTTCCATCTAACCCCTATTCTCATTCGGCCTTGGTGGGCCAATGACCTTAGTGAGTAAAGAACTTGTTATTATTTAAACTGATTGTTTCCCTTGGCCTCTTCCATGAACCTCAGTGGATTACCTAGCTGCCACACTTCATCCTAAAATGGAAACAAATCCCAAATACATATATACTGTATAGTATTATTGAAGAAACTCGTAAATAATTTAAGATTTGCAGACACACGTCTATCTAATGAGCGTTATGTCTATAGTTGCTAAGTTACATAGACACCTGTTCATCACGTAAGCCTGTGCAAGCACATATGAAACAACAAATGAAGTGGAAACAAAAAGTGAAAACAGACAATATCCATATTCATATGAAAATCACCTTTTCTCCTTGATTTTACAATCAGAAAAAAGTGTGAAACGAGTCAGAAAACATAAAAGTCAGGAACACAAAAGTGTGAAACAAGTCAGAAAACATAAAAAAGGAACAAAAAATATGTTAATAAATAGATGGGAATCAAACACTGACACAGCAACTACCTAAAAAGAGAGACGAGACATCCTTCTGCTTATAGTAAATATTTCCCTTTGTGGGATGGAAAACTATGTTTAATTAGGTGATAATGTAAACTAGCTTGCCTGTCACAAAATAAAACTGCCCACAAATCGTGTTCAATGGTGCTGTTTCTAATCTTTCTCCAATTAAGAAAGAAATACACACGGGTTAATTATAGATGATGTATGTTGATGTTCACAACAGGTGGGCTCTATTTTGGTACAAATCATTTCTGGGTAGTGATTCATACTCTGGATGACAACAGTCAAGAATAGTAATAATGAAAATCCCTGGAAACAACACATGGAGAAAGCTGATGGGAGAGTTTGAGGGAAAGCGTAGTTATTCCTGTATAAAGAAATAATTTTCAAACATTTTTACCAATTAATATAGCAACAAACCATATACAGGCCATTGGTGGTATTAAAATGTCATGTTTCATATACAGTATCTCACAGAAGTGAGTACACCCCTCACATTTCTATAAATATTTGATTATATCTTTTCATGTGACAACACTAAAGAAATGACACTTTGCTACAATGTAAAGTAGTGAGTGTACAGCTTGTATAACAGTGTAAATTTGCTGTCCCCTCAAAATAACTCAACACACAGTCATTAATGTCTAAACCCCTGGCAACAAAAGTGAGTACACCCCTAAGTGAAAATGTCCAAATTGGGCCCAATTAGCAATTTTCCCTCCCCGGTGTCATGTGACTCGTAAGTGTTACAAGGTCTCAGGTGTGAATGGGGAGCAGGTGTGTTAAATTTGGTGTTATCGCTCTCACACTCCCTCATACTGGTCACTGGAAGTTCAACATGGCACCTCATG
>JACXGI010015582.1:0-17318 GCA_016801175.1 Esox masquinongy
CATAAAATTGCGTTTCAAAATTAGATTTTGGCGCGCATTAACATCATGCCAAGTTTGCATATTTAGCAAGACACCATTAGGCATCAGTGTTGGGCAAGTTACTCAGGAAATGTAATAAGTTCCTTTTTACTTATTACTCCTTTAAAAAGTAATACAATTACTTTACGTATTACTTGGTATCAAAAGTAATTACATTACTTGTAGTTACATTACTCGTTACATTATAATATTACTTTCGCTACCCCCCTTCTGAAAAAGTGACATACAACCTGTACCTGTACCAGCTCCTTTTAGAACTGAATCCACGTTATTGGAACAATAATTAACCTTACAGGAGAAGTGAACAATTAGCCAAACTGCATAACTGGAAACATTGCAGCCTCTCAAACCTGATGGGATAATAAGTTCAAAGCTGATGGTATGTATACATATAAAAAAAAATTCTGCTGTTCACAATGTTATGAAAAAAACAGATCTGAGTCTCATTATGAGCAAACAAAAAATAAAATTGAATTTATGGCACAGTGTGAACTTAGCCTTTGTTATCTCTGCCCTGACATTAAGCAAGGTTCTAATGTTCAGAAGTGAAACAATGATTGTATCTCATTAGCAGAAGCTTCTCAAACCTTTTATCAGACAGTCTGTTCCCTCTAAGGGTGAGCCCCAAACCTCCTAAACTATAAAACCTTTCCACAGGTGCACTTGATGGGGTCAGAGTGTGGTACTTCATGTAAATGTTTTTGACATTTGAGTCTCAACCTCATACTCTCCTGACCTCAAATAGTCCATTACTTCCTTTTCTGCCGAGTAGCTGTCCTTGGGCTCTGTCTCAAATGAAAAAAAGTCAATTTCATCAGGAGCAGTTGTGCGACACTCTGATGTCAGAAGCTGCCTCAAGCTCTCTCTTACCCTCATCTTTCAGCCATCGGACTTCGAACTTCAGACAACTGGCAGCTGCAATAAGTGCATCTTTGCTATCCAGTACACCAGCAAAACGAGTCTGGATGGCCTGACGAATACAGTTTGGTTATATTATAATAGTTGTATAATTACTGTTTAATTTGCAATTTGAATTAGTTTTTATGCAGGCTATTTGCTGTAGACCTAAACTATCCTTCCTCCCATGTGGGATTAATATCAGAATTAATTAATTTATTTGTTTTAATCTTCTGTTGCTGTGATGATGAATATCTTTATTTTGACTACTACTGTTTTGATAATTGGACTGACTGCTTTAAAATCAAATTGCAGTAAGATCTGTTTCCTCTGTGGATCTCCGGCTGATGAATGGTGCAATGCAACAAATCTGCAGGTTTAGGAGTATTGGCATACCTTTACAATGACATCTGGAAGGCCAGCCGTCATCCTTGAGAGGGTGTCTTTCAATGCAATTGTCCTTGACATCTGGACTTCGAGGGTTGGTAATAAAGTCCCATAACAACAGTTATCCCCTTGTAAGATGTCCAATGCTACTGTAAGCGGCTTCCTGGCGATGCAGTACTCCCCCAGGAATTGGTTCTCCTTGTCATTGAGGCACTTAATTCCCAGTTTGACACACAGGCTATTCAGCTCGTTCATTGGAATTTCAGTAATTCTGGAAACGGCCTCATAAAAGGAATTCCACCTTGTGGACGACAGCACCAGTAGCTTTCTGCAGCTGACTTCATCCACCTGTTGTGATGCAACTGTAGAGCGACTTGCCTTGGTCCAAATAGCTGTGCATTTCACGATACTATTCCTATCAACAGTCTTGGTGTCTGCACTCTGATTCTCCTACATGCTAAGGCGGCTTTGTTGCACTCCAAAGTGGAACTGCTGATCCAGTGAACTGTTACACCCAGAAATCTTTTGTTGTTAGCTGTCCAGATGTCAGCTGTGGTGGAAACAAAGTCTACTTTTCCGAGTGTGGCCTTCAAATTAGATTCCATCACCGCATATTCTCTCTCGATGAAGCCTGCAAACGTCTTTCTCTGTGGCAGCTTGGCATTACTCTTCGTGGGTATTTTCTCTATAATTCATCGAAAAGTGGGTGAGTCAAATGTGGAAATAGGTAACATCTCCTCTACAATATACCCAGCGACAAGCTTCTTCAGATCTTGTCCACTTAGCGTCTGTCCACCACCTTGCCCTGCTCTGAAATCCAGTTTCTGTTGTTTAGCTGGAGTGCACGCATCACTGGCAGTGCCGGTGTTTTTTGAGACAAGTTTCACATTGCTGTTCTGCCGTATCAGATGCTTCAATAAATTAGATGTTGTGTTTTTTTGCGGTTGAAAGAGTTTTGCTACTCTAACAAAGTTTACAACGGACGACAATGTTCTTTGCACATTTGACTGAGACAAACTCAAAATAATTATAATACCGTTGTGAAAAGTATGCCTCTCTTCTTCTCCCACATCCTCCATCCTTCATTTAGCTTTTTGGCTAGTAGCCAATGTGACCTGCCCGCGCTGACCTCCCGTGTGTAAACGTAATCATAAGATGGCCTACCTTAGACAAAACTGTTATCGCGTTTTTGCAACGCAGTAACGCAACGCTACTTGGATTAATAACTGTAATATAATTACTGTTTCGGAAATTGTAATCCTTTACACTACTCGTTACTGGGGAAAGTAATAACATTACAGTAAAGCGTTACTGAGTAATGCGTTACTGCCCAACACTGTTAAGCATTGTGTTAAACTAACTAACGTTTCTTATGAAGTTTACTTCTACCACAAATAGCATCTATGAACTGTATGGCTTTTGCCACTGGCCATTTTAACAGCTTATTAGCCAGTAATAAGCCTACTAGTATCTACTTACTACTTGGAGTAGTCATAAGAATTGAGCAGTTGCTAGCGAGACTGAAGATGAACTTTACACTGCCAAAGCAATTGAATTTCATGGCACAATGTCAGTTTCTCTTTCATACTTGAATGATATTGATGCAATAAGTATCAATATGGGTGACGATAACTGACTTTGTCATCAAGTGAAAAGACAAGAGAATCGTGGAAACCCCTCCTCTTTTACTGCACAAGGGGTTGTGGTCTGTATTACCCCAAAAAGTGTGCACGAATGCATACGTCGAAAATCCACGAGAAATAGTAGACCAACCGGAAAATTTTGTCATACTATTTTCAGTATACTATGGTTTTAGACATACTAATCTTCTCGCATACTAATCTGGCATACTATATAGTATGCAAGTATGCAATTTGAGATTCACCCTTGGTCTAATGGATGGTCTAATGGTCCAATGGATTGTATATCTGTTCACACAAATAATATTGAGACATATCTAATGCCATAGATAAAACTCCAGGCACCGCCTATTATTGGTCTGAGACAGGTGCATCGATAGTAGATAGTATTATCGTAGACATACTCTGTTTTTATCCTCCAAACCTGGAGAAAAGTGGCGCTTCAGCGTTTTCTAATCTGGTTATGCACCCACATTTGCACACGTGATGATCACAGACACAACAACTGTGGCGCGCAACTGTTATTTGGGTTCAAATAAAATGTCATTAAAAGGAGCAGTGGAAACGCGTTCTCTGGAGTGATTAATTACACCTCACTATCTGGCAGGCTGATGGACAAATCTGGGTGTAACGGATGCCAGGCAAGCAAACCTTAAACATACTTCAGATTGGACCTTGGCCAACCTGGTTGTTTTTTATGTACTTGGGTCTTGTGAGTGTCAGATAGAAATGTCAAGGACACAAGTGAGCACTGGTATGAATTAAAATACTTATATAATTAGAAGTATAACGAAACTGGCTACTTTTCTCAATGTTTGCACCTTTACCCTTCAGCAGAGAAACCTTGTCAAGAGGGATGGAGATACTTTGGGTCCAGTTTATACTTCCTCTCTACTGAGAAAAAAACCTGGGATGAGAGCAGACAGGACTGTCAGAGGACAAAAGCAGACCTGGTGATCATAAACAGTGAAGAAGAACAGGTGAGAATCAGAGAGAGAGCAATAAATAGAAAGTGTTCTTATGGCGCTTTTCCACTGCATGGTACCGGCTCGACTCTACTTTCCTTGCCTCGACTCTACTTGCCTCGCCTCGACTCACTAAGTAAACTAAATCTGGATCCTAGACCCTGTTTGAAAAACAGTGAAAAAGTAGAATAGAATTATCGCCCTGCAGTATTAAAGATGACATTATTGCAATGTTCTGTTAGATTTAAGTGTATACACCTAACATTTCATAAAAACCCAGAAGAGGAAAAAGATGAGGTCCTTTTGTAGGCTACAAAAACACTGCGTTTTTGTGGGTCTCTCAAGGGGATAATGAGTTGATTTCATTACGAGTCTGGTCCTATGCAATGGCACTGAAATTAACCCATTTCAATGCAAGGACTCCTGTGACAGACCCACAAAAACGCGCTGTTCTCGTCTCATAAAACCATTCTCTGACACTGGATGGCTAACAGCAGAACAGCTTGTTTTGCTTTGCTGCACGCTTTGAGTCATTCCAAATAGCAAATAGCAAAAAAGGCGAGCCGAGTCGAGCTAGTACCATGCAGTGTTAAAGCTCCCAAAGCGAGGCGAGGCGAGTAGAGTTGACCATGCAGTGGAAAAGCGCTATTAGAATACTTACCTGGTAAAATTATGATTTCAAAAGTTACAATTAACATTCAGTACTTATCTACAGATAAATAGTGTGTATCTATCTAAGTAGAAGTTTCTCAACATATTTGCGTTAATTCTGTCTTCAAAGTATGTGTTGGCGAAATGAAGGCAGAGGTATGGATAAAAATCATCTTGTCCCAGCGATATTTACACAGTTATCAAAACACTGAGGGTATAAGACGGTGTAAGAGTCCTTTTTTGGAAGATGATTCTTAGTCGTATTTTGTCCATTTTGTTCGCCAGTGACCGTACGTTAGCGAGGAAAAGGCTAGGTAGTGAAAGCCGTTGGGGGGTTAGCTTTAGCCTAGCCTAGGCCTCCTTGCTTGACTAATTGACTAACTTATACAGTAATGTGGTGTGGCGAGATGCTGCACAGCTGTCTTATGTCAACAATACATGTTCCCACTCGTTCTATCCATTCCTAGGTTTTGCCCAAAGAGCAGGTTGCCCCTCCTTTTCTCAGGACACTACCGCAACATTGTAATTGACCGTTTCAAGACAGTTAGCCACATACCTACAAAACCAAAGAACAGATACACAGAAGGATTTATCAGCCCAACAGGGGGTCCAGTGACCTGCTGATGACCTTTAGAGATGTTTACCATAAACTAATAAACAAAAGCCGAATCCCTTCTCCCACATTTACAACCATGGTAGCATCTCTTAAAGGACAACTTTTCCACTTAAACTTCATTCCCCATACATTTGTAGAATTCATTAATACATCAGCTCAGTACACTTCTATAACAATTGTTATTAACCTGCCTGTTTAAATTAAGTAAAATTAATTCAGATATGTTTCTCAACAGAGATTTCTCTTTGGACTTAAATTGAGATCCTGGATCGGTCTGACTGACAAAGGTGAACAGGGGACATGGAAATGGGTGAATGGTACAGTACTGACCACAGGGTGAGAGATTATACCATCATGTAAGGATATGGAAACTTTAAAGAATAAATTACATGTTTCTTCAAATCTTGAATCTTAATGTTTCCGCTCATACGTGTCATTCCCTTCAGCTCTATACTGTACTAATATTATGATGACATGAGGACTCAGATTAATAATTTTACCACCACAGTGTCTGACTGAATGGTTCTGTGTGATTAACCCTCTAGGTACTGGCATTCTGGACAGCCTGATAACTTTCAGAGTCAAGAGGACTGTGCTGAGATATACTACGGGGAACGTAACCCAGTTGAGACATGGAATGACTTGAATTGTGGGACAACACTTAACTGGATTTGTGAGAAAGTGGTTTAAAAATACCTCTCCCTCTCTATCTGTCTCTCATGTTGTTATGAATTAATAAATACGCTTCCCATTTATTTAACAATAAAACTAAAAACCTTCAAATATTTTGAGCATTTAGTCACAGAGAAAGAGACAGAACCAGATAAAACCAACAATATCACTAGAACCTGAGAATTAACATTAATACATACAGTACCTGTCAAGAATGGTGTAGTGGCGGAGAGGAAGGAACCAGGCGCAGGCAGTGTGGCAGTCGATGTATGGAATTTAATGAAAACAATAACACCGAGCGCTTAACGCAAACTAAATGAAAAACAAAGGTCCTAACAAACTGAAAACTACTCACCACGTACATGAAACAAACGTTGACAAGGAACAATGACCGACAAATGTGGGGAGCAGAGGAGAAACATTTAAACACATACTGTTGACCTAATTGGGACCTGGTGTGAGTGACAATTGGAGACAAGAAAAATGAAGGAGTCCGGGGTGAGTTCATGATCATTGGGAAACGCGGGAGATGACGGAGCTTTCCGTCACCTCACCGTCACAGTACCAGTCAAATATTTGACTTCACCTACTGTTATGAAATAAAGTGTTGTACTTCTGATTTGCCTGCATAGCAAAATGATGTTTAAATAGCTTATTGCTTTGCAGATGGAGAAATACTGAATTTGTTCCTGTGAGAAGCGATACATGTTGTTCTGGTAAAGTGTAGCAATGTAACTTGTGGACAAAGATGTTAGAAAAACTGGCTAGTACCAGATAAACATTGTCTTGGTGAAGTGTAACTGTGGTGAAATGTTTTTATCACACCCTATTAGCTGTATAAGAAAATGGCCTTCTGAGCTGCACTTTAGAGATTTCACTGTCTCTCTGCTTGCAATTATTCAATAAATTACTCTTGACTATTGGAGAACTTGTCTCAGTCTTATCTCAAAGAGTTTTTCTCTGTAAACCTACATTTCCACCACACTTACCCATTCACTTGTACTGTAGATAACCACTTGTACATCACTTGTACTGTAAAGAAACCTAAAATAAAGTTATAGTAGAGCTACATTATATAACCAAATGTATGTGGACACCCGTACTAATTATTCAGTTCAGGTGTTTCAGACACACCCATTGCTCATAGGTGCATAAAATCTAGAACATAGCCATGAAATCTCCATAGAGAAACAGAGCTCAGTTACTTTAAACATGGCACTGTCATAAGATGCCACCTTTGCCACAAGTGAGTTTGTGAAATTTCTGCCTTACTAGATCTGCCCCAGTCGAATGTAAATGCTATAATTGTGAAGTGGAAGCGTCTAGGAGCAAAAATATCGCAGCCACAAAGTAGTTGACTGCACAAATTCACAGAGCTTGGGGCCGTTGAGTAATGAAGCTTGTTGTGTGTAAAAATCACCTATCATCTGTTGCATCACTCACCAGAGTTGTAGACTTGACCAGCTGCTGGTAGACCTGGACGGAGCTGACGGTACTCTGACAGGTCAACAGTGTTCGTTCTGCTGCAGTTCTCTTCCTCACAAACGGCTACACAGACGAACAGTGCAAAACAGAGGTTAGAGGGCATCAGAGGTCGATTGTGTAAATATAAGGAAAAACATACAGTTGGGTTTCTCACACATTCCAAAAAACTGGATTAGTCTTAACCTGTAACAAACACTCTGTGTTTCAATCTGACAACCTTTGCTCTAATCACTAAGCTAAATTCCGCCCCCTGGTGCTGATATTAACACCACTAGCCAACAACTTGTGTTGGGGCACTTACAGCAAGTGAACACTTCAGGTAGAACCAGAATACAGTGGATATTTGTGTACTGTTTGGTACTGTATATACGGTTTTAAATTAAATTATACAAATTGCAATGCCTTGAAATTACATATTTTATTTTGAAAAAATAAATCTGACTGAGATAATGCTGCCAGCATATTATCCTGCTTTTTGGAGATCAGTCAAAAAATGTGTCTTCCAAAATTTTGCCTCCAATGAATTGTCAAGGGGATTGGGGGTGCAGTGTGGGATACCTGGCAGCGTGAAGCTTGCGTGAGAGGCGCAAGAATATTAAGCAAATTTGAGAAAAATTTCGCTAGCCGGCGTTGGGCGATATCCAATCAGAAAAGGTGTGTCTGTTCCTCCTGTTTACAGTATCCCTGTGGAAAGTTCCTACCATACAATCGTTCCTTCAACCAACATGGGGGAAAAGTAAATCACTGAGGTGTCTGGATTTCCATTTCTGTCGTTCCAACTTAAAACATTAACTGCAAATGTCTACAGGTCATTTCTGCAGATGATGGTGGGGATGCCATGACTGATTCCTTACCATCACGGGGCGTTGACGCAGGTGAAACGGCTCAATCAGGGTGTTCCCTGTGTTAGGCCAGCCGTTACGGGCCTGGTTCGTGATAGCGACAGGTTGCTACGGCAGGGATTGACCGAGGACGTCATCGCTACCATTCAGGGTGTGAGGGTGGTCTCCATGTCCGCTAGCTACGTGGGCTGGTGGAGAATCTTTACGCACTGGTGCAAAAGCGCGGTGGTTGACCCCTTCTTGCTGTGACGTCGGCAGTGTCCTGTCATTCCTGCAATCCCCATTTGATAAACTGAGGTCGCCCGGCCTGCTGAAGTTGTACGCGTGTGCAATCTCGGTGTGTCATGAGGGTTTCAATGGAATGTCTGTCTTTAGTCAGCCTTTGGTGAAACGTTTTTGGCTGGGTCCTGCCGTCTCCAGCCGGTGGCTCGGTGGACATTGCCACAGTGGGATTTGGCTTTGGTTCTGGAGGCTGATGGGGGACGATGGTGACTGGCAGGGAGTACATTTTAGGTTTGCTCGCTTTGCCCTAAACCAATAGGAGCGAAACCCCTATGGGCAAAGCTTCACAAAATAGATTGATAGTTACTTTCTTAACTCCAGTTCTATGACTGGAGCGTCGTTCATGCCCTGACCGGTCTCTGGATGCTTTTCTCATGAAGAAAACCTATTCGGGAGGCTGAGTGGGGTGTGTGCCTCTCTGATTTAGCTGCTACCTCTGCCTTCAATGAGGAGAGGGATTGTGTAAATTATCTAAACTTATTTTGTAAAAATAATTATGTCAGCTCAACTTATTATATCAATAGTATTATAACTGACTATCATATTAATATAGGCTTGTTTAGAGAAAATGGAGCAGCACCCCTGCAGCAGTACCCCTTATTTTTTTTAATTATTTTAAAAATATTCTTCTTACCAGCTACTAAACTGTAGTTAGCCCACTTTGCCAATAGGTCCTGTTACAGGATTGTATTAGGGAACGTGGCCCTGAGCCAGCTCAGAAATAAATACGTGCTCAGAACGAATGCACTATAAATTTGTGCTGTTTCTCTGTTGCTTCCAATCCACAGGTATGTAAAATACACTTCAAAACACGCTAGTTTTGTGTAAAGTTGTGTGTGTTGTTTGAAAACAATTTAGGGAGTATTATGTATATCCAAATGCATAACAGATGAAGTTAAAATGTAATTTATTGAGCTTGGGGCAAACATGAGTTTTCCCGACCAAGACCAGATGGTTACCGTCTGTCTCTAAAAGTGATCCAAATGTTATTTTACATATTATATCAGAAATGCATTAATATTTTTTCTTAGGAAGCTATCCTTGACAAGTAAAAATAACTTTCTGTCTTGGCGCGAACCTAGTTCATGAGCGCCACCATTTTAGAGACACTACTAGCGTAGAACTAATTTTGGTTGACGCAGGAGTCAATTATGACCCTATGATGAGGGATTAAAGTAACAAAATTAATAAATGATAAATTCGGCAATTAATTAAATAATGAATTTATTAAAATGCACCCAATTTAAAAAAGTTTATTGATTAAAACATTGGAATTAGTGTTTACATTTTTATCACTTCACGTTTTTTCATTACAGGTTTAATCATTACAATTTTTATTATTACACTTATCATTAAACTTTTTATCATTACATGACAACACAATGCACAACGTGTCAATCATATGCCCCGCCCACTGAAGTAAATTGACTCTTCCTCAACTCTACCTTCCTGAGACCACCCAGCCAATCAAAATTCATATTCTGGTGCTTTCAGTCAGGTTCAAAAAAGGACTAGCTAGCTTCCATCACCGTTCTAAAAATCACAACAGTTCAGACACAAGACATAAGCGTGGAAGAGTTTATTTTACAAAAACGCTGCTTTTGCCGAGACCTTGTAGTCAGGGGATGATTTTCTCCTGTTCCATTTGGAATGGCTTGAAAACTTTTTAAAAAATGCACAAACAAGTGGCATTTGCCTAAATTAAAGACTAACCCAACTTGTGGCTGAAGCAACATCTGAATTATTACTCCAATTACCGTTTTTTCAAATCACCGTAATCCCCGGCAGACATGGAGTGGTTGGTAGGCCATGTTTGAAAATATCTCCCAACGATCTTTAGTGGTTTGACAACTGTGGCTATTCTGCTGTGGGTATTACAGAGTGCATCGGAGTACATCCCAATACGATTCGGCAACGTCTGAATGAGAATCAACTGGGAAAACAAAACCTTTGCTCGACTCCAGAGGCCTATACTACGAAGCAAGTTAAACATGCCCAGGATTTCTTTTCGTTAGCTGGCTTCACTAAGTCTAACAACTGCAATACCGCATAAGCGGTGTCACGACACTGGTTATCACCTGTACTCCCTCTTCACCCACGACTGCATTCCTGTACACAGTTCCAACATCATCGTCAAGTTTGCAGACGACTCTACTGTGGTTGCCCTGATCAGTGATAATGACGTATTTTCCCTGTCTCATGCCCTGTTTAAACTTAGGAGGACATGAGGTCTTGGCCCACACCTCCGGAGTACCAGGCTTAAAAGACTCGTTGCTGTCCCTGTCCAAAGTCCTCCTGGTTGTGTTGCAGATCAAGACAATACCTGACGATTCAAGCTGCCACTCTGCTGACCCAGTACGCCATAGTATGTCAACATAGAACTCCTCCTTCCCACCATCTTCATTAATGTCAGGCTGTGGTTAATACCAGTACCTAAAGGGTTAACAACACACAGACCCAAACAGTCAGACACTGTGGTGGTAATGGGATGCTCTTAAAAAAGGGAGATCGGAACTTACTAATGTGCTGGATGTTTTTATTTCTTTCTCTCATTCTCCCTCTCTCTCTTTCTCTCTCTCAAGACAAGCGAATGCTTGTAACCTTTCATGTGACCACATTCTGAAATAGCAATATTCTGAGAAACCCAGTTGTTGGTCAACCTCTTTCGTTACGTACGTTGTGAAGACACAATGACAGGCTACAATTCACCATACAGACAGACGAAACAAAGACAAAGTAATGCTCCAACTTTAGCCCACCTAAATTAAAAGTTACATTTCACTGGCTGATGGTGGGGGAGGTGGTGGTGTTAGGGTCACTGGCTGATGGTGGGGGAGGTGGTGGTGTTAGGGTCACTGGCTGATGGTGGGGGAGGTGGTGGTGTTAGGGTCACTGGCTGATGGTGGGGAGGTGGTGGTGTTAGGGTCACTGGCTGATGGTGGGGGAGGTGGTGGTGTTGTGTTGTGTTTTGTTGTGTGTTGTGTATTGGTTGGTGTTGTGTTGTGTATTATTTGGTGTTGTGTATTGTTGGTTGTAGTGTTGTGTATTGCTTGGTGTTGTGTATTGGTTGGTGTTGTGTTGTGTTTGTTGGGTGTTGTGTATTACTTGGTGTAATGTTGTGTATTGTTTGGTTTGTGTTGTGCATTGCTTAGTGTTTTGTATTGCTTGGTGTTGTGTATTGCTTGGTGTAATGTTGTGTGTTGGTTGGTGTTGTGTTGTGTATTATTTGGTGTTGTGTATTGTTGGTTGTAGTGTTGTGTATTGCTTGGTGTTGTGTATTGGATGGTGTTGTGTTGTGTTTGTTGGGTGTTGTGTATTACTTGGTGTAATGTTGTGTATTGTTTGGTTTGTGTTGTGCATTGCTTAGTGTTTTGTATTGCTTGGTGTTGTGTATTGCTTGGTGTAATGTTGTGTGTTGGTTGGTTTGTGTTGTGTATTGCTTGGTGTTGTGTATTGGTTGGTGATGTGTTGTCTGTTACTTGATGTGTTTGGTTGGTGTTTTGTATTGCTTGGTGTTGTGTGTCCGCTGGTGTTGTTTTGTGTATTGTTGGGAGTTCTTTATTGGTTGGTGTTGTGTATTGCTTGGTGTTGTGTATTCATTGGCATTGTATTGTTGGGTGTTGTGTATTGCTTGGTGTTGTGTTGTGTATTGTTGGGTTTTGTGTATTGGTTGGTGTTGTGTATTGGTTGGTGTTGTGTTGTGTTTTGTTGGGTGTTGTGTATTGGTTGGTGTTGTGTATTGCTTGGTTTTATGTATTGGTTGGTGTTGTGTATTGCTTGGTTTTGTGTTGTGTATTGTTGGGTTTTGTGTATTGGGTGTAGTGTTGTGTATTGCTTGGTGTTGTGTATTTCTTGGTGTAGTGTTGTCTATTGCTTGGTGTTGTGTATTTCTTGGTTTTGTGTTGTGTATTGTTGGGTTTTGTGTATTGGGTGTAGTGTTGTGTATTGCTTGGTGTTGTGTATTTCTTGGTGTTGTGTTGTGTATTGCTTGGTGTTGTGTTGTGGTTTAGCTGCTGTGTGCGGTGAGTGTGTGGGGGGTTGGGTGGGTATAGAAGGGGGCCCTTCTTGTGCTGTGAGAAAAAAAGGAAGACAAAAAGACTCCCTCTGTGTGTCTCTAAACTCCTGAAACACGTCAGGTATAGAAAGTTTTTTATGAATTCAGTATTTGTATCACTCTAATTTATTTTACTATGAAATATTGTTACATTGTAGAGGTTAACCATGTGTTTCCTCCATGCGTGTTAAACAAACTTGAAGACACACGTGTGTTACAGTTCAGACTAACTGTCCTAATTGTTAACCAGGGATTTTAATGGTTGAATCCAATTGATTTCAGAAACTCCATCTGTTTGTGTTCTAGGTGGCTGGAGTCTGGAGGGTCAGTGGAGTCTGACTATAGGTTATATGGAAGTCATGTTTCTTGTGCCTCATTTGCATAGTTTGTCAAATTTTTACTTTGCACGGTTTATATGTTGCAATAGAACCAAAGTACATAGACAAGTGCCAGCAAAGACTTTAACTGTAAAGATAAAATGATGTCTGGAGATTGCTCACCACATTATTTCAACCATGTCTTATTTATTTCATGGTTGACTGTCCATTTTTTTTGGTCTGTACTTCACCCAGCCTGCTCAACCCAGATCTAAACAAACATGTCAGTAATTTTACAATTTGTTACATTGGCACAACTATTCTATGTACCAGTTTCCCAGAACATCAGACACACCATTGTAATAGTACAGTAGAGTCCTTACACACATTAAGCAACATACACATAAAAAAATATATAAAACACTGCTGCCACAATAACGATTGTTAAGTATTTTCTCAACTTCCTGTGTGGTCAACACCTATAGCAGTTAGATGGGCAGAAAAACAGACAGACAGAAACATACACAGAGACAGTCAGACACCAGGCAGAGCCAACCATATCCCTAGAACCTAGAAGTAACATTTAGTACACTTACAGTAGACCTACATAAAAAAGAAAGCATTAGGCATAGTTGAAAATGTCTGAGCCCGTCTATGCCAACCTACCTATGAACAGGAATATCTACAGCAGTGCAGACAACCAGAAAGATGGAAACACCAGAAGTACAATACATGATGTACCAAGAGACCAGCGCTCAGGTAACACACACACACAAACACAAACAGCTTAATAGGACTTATGAGCTTTTTTGGGAAGCAACAATGTGTTTACAGTATATCTTAGCGTGGCACTTATCAATAATTGGCCTGTTGGTTTGTTGACTCTTTCTCTCTCTCCTTGCCTGTCTGTTCATGTCTATCACTTTTCTGCCATGATCATACATAGCATAAAACAAATTCTTAAAATATTGAACACACTTGAGCTTTATCTAAATGATTCGAAACATTAACTGAAGAAAAAAATTGCCAGATTTTGTGTGTAGATTGTTACCAAGAACCGTTGCTACTTACACTCTATTTTTGACTGGTGGTAGCTAGCTACTTGTAGACTCTGGTGCAGACTAAGACAGAGATTGTGCAAATAATTTTAGCGAGCATTCTTCCTTTCAAATAATTCACTATCACTTTTTCACAGAGCCATAGGAACTACACAGTGTTATCTAGCAAGCAAGCTATTGTAATGTTTGTTGGATTAAACTTGAAAGTAAAGATAGCAAGCTAAGCCAGTCTGTGGTGTCTGTGCCAATTCTGCCAGTCTGTGGTGTCTAGTGCCATCTTTATCCCCAGACCAACATCAGGTCTGGGGATGTGGAAAAGGTCAATAAACTGACCAAGAAGGTGAGCTCTGTGCTGGGGATCAAACTGGACACCTTAGAGGAGGTGGCTTCAAATTAAGAACCACTACATTGATACCAACCCCTACTAATAATTCTACGTATCCCTAACACATGGGATGTAAAGGTAAAACATACTTCAAAGCATGTATACATGTATGTGGGCACATTCCTCTGCTCTGACATTGCTGACATATCAAATATCAATAAACTGTATAAAGCCCTTTTTAAAGCAGTAGTTGTCACAAAGTGCTTATTCAGATACCCAGCCTAGAAAGCCCAAAGAGAAAGCAACAACAAGAGATTGAAGCACAGTGGCTAGGAAATACTCCCTAGTAGGGTTGAAAGCTAGGAATAAACCTAGAGAGTAGTCGGACTATGAGGGGTCATCTTCTTGTGGTGCTTTCTCTGTGGACAGTGACTCTGGACACGATCAACCAGGTGTTGTCCGGCCAGGTAGTCATGGTCCAAGGACTCAGGTCCTCCTAAGATTCAATAGGACACCAGAGAAATAAGAGGAAGCATTTCTTAGATCAGGGGTATTCAACTTTTACCCTACGTGGTCCGGAGCCTGCTGTTTTTCTGTTCTGTTCTTCATCATTGTCACCCACCCAGTGTCCCAGGTCAAATTCAGGCCCCGATTAAAGGCTTGTAAAGAATAAAGTAACTAGCTTCATGGTCCAGAGTAAGGTTTTTAGGGCCCCTTGTCTACTACACCAGCCTAAGCCACACATCCCATTAAAAAATAGTTCATTTTGCAAAGTCACTAAAATGATCCGGTTTTCCCATCACTACTTTGAAACGTGGGATTACTAGCTAGCTAGCATTCTTGTCTGTGTGAACAAAGATGGCCCTTCCCTTGTTTTGGGTAACATGGCGATTGTTTCGTGTACAATTCACATTCGCTACAGCGCCTACGGACACAGCGGTGTTTAAACATAGTAAAGAACTGTCCCCCATGAAACCTTAGTTCAAAAAACAATTTATGGAAGGCAAAGGGGAGAGATGGCTGTTTCTAACCAGTGTGTGTGTGTAGTAGAAAACAACAAAATGTGAAAATCTCTTAAGCTGGTGTTAACCACAGAGTTTATTTCAGGCATCTAGACTCATCAAAAACCAGCAATTGTGGTTCATGAATATGTCTACACAAAGGTGATCAAGTGGCTTTTAGCTGGCTACTTTATGCATCAATACATGTGTGAAGGGCCCCGCCCGGGGATGATCTGCTTGTGGGTGTGTGGGGCTGACTTCAGAGGGTGTGAAATGCTAGCTAATGCAAAATAGGAGGGGGTGTCTGTCTTACCAGGCAACATATCCATCCTGGCAAGGAAGAAGGGTGTACTTCTTCAGCACATTAGTTGTTTTGGTGAAGTGAAGATGATCTGATAATTCAGAAAGGTGAAAATGTCAATCTTTGTAGACAGCATTGGATATGTGAAAAAATCTGTTCTATTTTTGAACCTCTTGTAGATTATGAATGTGTTGCCAACTTCATCAGTGACCACATTCTGCACAACAGCGATGTCCGTGCTTTGCAGCAAGACACAGTTGTCTCCTTCTGACCTTTTTACAATTAAGTTTTCAAAGTATAACTCCTCAAATTGCTGTGCCACTGCTATTCCAATGACGAGTGGTCTGTCGTTGTGCTCCCTCAGAGACCTTGTTTTAGAGGTGTTGGGTCTGTGTTGTTTTTTCTCTGATAGACGACGAACAACCTCCTCCAGTGGGTGCGTAGGCTTGCGTAGAAGCCTCTTCATTTGACCAAGAAACTTCTCAAAAGGGAAACGAGATGTTGTCGAGGGGGCCATAAATCTTGGCTTCTTGGCTGAGGTGCACCAATCCATACATGTTGTAGGACAGTTGTTCTTGTCCAGAAAGTTTGCTGCAGTGGTCAACAAAAACAACCAAGAGGCTGTGGGCTTAGTCCGCATGATCTGCACACAGGGACACACTCTACAGAATAGTCATGGCAACTGCTAGAAGCATGAAGTTGTTGTACAGTGCAGTTGATACAAGCACCTTCAGGCTGATTAGTCCAGTGTAGAGGAGGAATTGTCTGAATTCAGTAGCTTTCCAGTGCTCAACTTCATCCATTGGCCTTGGCTTTCTGTTAAATTCACATGGAACATGAGCTCTGAGGGTCAAAAGAACCCGGGAGATCTCCTTTACTACAGAGGGTGCTAATCGTCTAGCCAGCGGTCCCTTTAGCCACAGATGCAACAGCTTCTCTGGTCACTCCTAGGCACATCAGATGCATGTAATCCAGTGGAAACTGTGACATCATGCCAACCTCCAGCAAAGCAAGTGGTGTTTCTCCACACAGATGGCTGTCTTCAGAGAGATCATCTGGGACTGCATTGTCAGATCTCAGGATTGCATCCATTTGAGGGAAAGTCATTCTGTTCAGATAGTACTCCCCACGTGGGGTGCACTTATCACATCCATAGTATCCACTGTGGCCCTTTACATTTTTCACAAGTGCACATGCTGGGGTGTCACAGATGAAAGCAGATATCTTGAAAGGCAGCCATGTCCCGTCAAACTCAATTCCTTCACGTTGCAGTAGCTGTGCCTCCGCAACAAAGGGATCCAAAAACTGGAGACTGGTAGGCTTCGTGTTCTCAAAGTAAATCCCAATGAGAAATGGGAGCTTGTTTGGCTGGACAGTTCCCTTGTGTTTTTCTATCAATCCAAGGATTGGCCAAAACTAGGCGTTTTAACTTTTGTAAAGTGGGAGGCCATCCACATTGATTTGGCAGATATCCGCTTCGGCAGATATCCGCCAGCGTAAAGCAGTCAGGCCGCGGGTGGAATGCCACCAGAGATGCAAATTAGCTGATGCAAATTGACATCAGGAGAAAAGCGGCAAAAGCTGGCAGCCCGCCAGCAGCACTGGGTAGGGATATGGCTGGATGATAAACTGTCTTTTAAAATTCATGTTGATGAACTCTGTAAAAGGTCAAGCTAGGCTTCCTCTACAGAAACAGAACATGTTTGTCCTCCACAAATAGAAAACCAATTGTGCAAGCTAATTTAATGTTGGTTATAGATTATAGGGATATTATCTACATGCATGC
>JACXGI010015583.1:0-17203 GCA_016801175.1 Esox masquinongy
CCCCCCCCCCCCCGCCCAACACATAAACACTCCCACATCTCCATCCACATGGGTTTCACATCTGCTGCTCAGGGCTATTTTACAAACTAGTTCACAGCGGTCAGCATCCCTGACAATTAGTGAGGCAATCAACTTGGAGCCTGGGAGTTAGTTAGGACGAGTCACCCTTCCAGAATGCTGTACCTCGCTTACGTGGGTTGCCTTGATATGTTCAACATCATCCTTAATGAAGCTCATGGTAATGTTCAACATCATCCTTAATGAAGCTCATGGTAATGTTCAACATCATCCTTAATGAAGCTCATGGTAATGTTCAACATCATCCTTAATGAAGCTCATGGTATTGGGCTCCTAGAAGTCTAATAAAGATGAGATGACCTTCAGCCTGACCAACACCCCAAGCTCTTCCCGGGGTTATATTTGGTTTAGGGTTGGAATTAGGGTTAGTGGGTAGCAGTTTGGGTTACTGGTAGGAGTTACTGGTAGGAGGTTTAGATTCAGGTTTAGTCAATATAAGTATTTTTAATGGTAATACATTTTGGTCCCCAAAATGTCAACACAAGTGTGTGTGTGTGTGTGCGTGTGTGCGTGTGTGTGTGCGTGCGTGCCTCTTGTTGTCAGGAGAGCCATCTGCACTGGCAAGGGGCCTAAAATGAACAAACTATGACATCACTGAGGGGGAAAGATATGGCATGTGACATAATCACGGCTCAGCCCTTTTCTCTGATCCCTCGACCTTCATCGCACTGAACACAAGGTCGCACGCTATTCTAAA
Source organism: Esox masquinongy (assembly GCA_016801175.1). NCBI lineage: Eukaryota > Metazoa > Chordata > Actinopteri > Esociformes > Esocidae > Esox > Esox masquinongy. The sequence goes on from JACXGI010015583.1 coordinate 776, forward strand.
GAATAATCTCCATGGAACATTTTATTACTTGCTTTATCATCAAATGAACTGTTAGTTTAGGAAATGTGTAGTCTTGAGAAAAAGTAATGATACCCCCTGGAAATTTTTCTTCATATTATTGTCACCAAACATGACTACTGGCTTTGCAGAAATACAACCCCTTTTTGACTCAAAAACGCATAACTCCAGTATTGTTGGTCTTTACGTCAGTTGTGTCTTGATATGCTTTTTTTTGAGAGCAGGGGATTCTTCCTTCCTGACCTCTTATGTAGGTTAGGTTTGTGCAGTCTCGTTCTGACAGTTGATTCATGTACTTTAACACTGATTGTGGCAAGAGAGGCCTGGGGATCCCTTTTATGTTCCCCTTGATATTTCCCAGGGGTCCTTAGAGACCTTTTCGGGCAGCTCTTGGCCTGAATTTGGTGGGACGACCTGTCCTATGTAGATTACCAAAGGTCTGAACTTGTCAACATTTGCAGATGATCCATCGCACAGTGGAATGATGTACTTCAAATTGCTTGGAAATGGCTCTGTAACCGTCCCAGGGCATCTCATGGGCATCAATAATCTTTCTTCTGAGAGCCTGGGATAGATCTTTTGATCGAGGCATGATGTGATGCCTCACACCCACATGGTAAAGACCAGACCAAGTTTCTAATCTTTATGGAAGGCTGGACCCTCCCAATTTAGTTTCTAATTATTCTGGAATAATTTGCACGCCATATTATGTGATGTTAAAGGTAAAAATGAACTAACTTTTTCGGTAGTTAGTTTGTTTTAAGTGCATAAATGGTTTCAAAGTTCATTTTTGCTGATTTGTTACATTTTGTTACCTTTACCCATCCATGTGGTTGGATGTTAGCTCAGATATCCATGTGTCAAAAAAAGAAAGAAAAAACTTTTCAGTGGGTGTACTTAATTTTTTACATTACAGTACTTACCCTGCCTGGCATCATTGTCGGAGGATAGGATCTAGTGGTCTTTGTGCGAAGAGATTGCGTTTAAGGCAGGCATTTTGATTTTGTTGCTGAACTCTTTGAGCAGAGCTGTTTATTCTCCACGTGTAATTCCAGCACATCATGTGGCACTGCAGTGGTGCTATGGTTTTTTGGCCTACATATTCTGTGTTGCCCTAGAGGAATGCATGCCTCAGACCAGATGGTTCCCCTTGGGTAGGCCGCCATGGGCGACCTGGTTCATTGTTCTGCCTGGACAGTTTACAGGTAGTAAGGTACAACACTTTGTAGTTAGATACTGTAGGTAGTTGAGTGTGAACCCTAAGGGCCGGTTTCAAGGGCACAGATTGAGCCTAGTCTAGGACAAAAAAAAATGAAGCTTAATGGAGTACATTTACTTTCAGTCCTAGACTAGCCTAAATCTATGTCCAAAGTACTGAGCCTTTGTCTGCGGTACCTGATTCCCTCCTTCAATGTAAATTATAACAATTTAGTGCCTTTCATATTTCCCTTGTTGCCCTTTTGTGATAATTCACACACACACACAAACATTGACACAGCTAATACATCCTAACACACAGTAAATTTGAAGAAATGTTGTCACCCGTCATTAAACTGAGCAAAAGTGAATGCAAGAAATAAACAACATAAACCACAACTCATATTTTGGGCTAAAACATACCTCTATTTCAACACAATAATTTCTCAAACACAAAACATTTAATTGAGTAGTATTTTAAATGCAACCCAGAAGAGTTTCACATTCAAGGAAGTAGCTGGTATCAGCTGTGACCAAATGTTTTAATTTTGTTTGACATGATTTACTCAACTGAGATCTACGCTACAAGCGGAGTTGTGTTTACTATTTTGCAAAAATGTGCTCAGCATTGACAGTGTCTTAAAGCAATAACAAATGATTAACTCTTTTGCTAAAAAACAATACCGCTGGCCTCATCAGTTTATAATGGAGCTCAACTTCACCCTGGCTTCATTAAAGGTATCTCAACAGATATTTTAATAGAGATAAACTGTAATACACACAAAGGCATCGGTTCATTAGTAGTTGACTTATTGCCACACATTACTCCCTGCTAGATAGATCCCATAACGGATTAATTTAATACAAATTTCATTCAGAGCTGCACATAGACCTGTTGGCCTATCGTGAAACAGTCTCAAAAATCTAGTACAAGAATTTGGGAAGAGAACATTTAATAAGATCTCTATGGTAAAACACACAGAACTGCTCGCAGATAATTTATTGCGCTTATATTACAAAGCTATGGGTCGGTCTAAACCTATATCACAATTAGTCCTAGAATTAGTCTTAAAACCTGTGAAATATGTTTTACGGTTAATAGTTTGATTTCACTACAACATAGTGGATAGATAATATGGCAGATTGCTCTTTGTCTGGAAAGATCATTGATTTGATATTGTCCAACACAAAACAAGCTATGATAATTTAAGTATTTAGTTTATAACGTTCATGTGACAAACATATAACATAATTTTCAAAGGTTACTTAAATGCATTTTGAATAAACCTGGTACATCTAGGTACTCAAAATAAGTTACTAAGTAGCAATTAAATTAGGCCTATTTACAGCTCCATTATGTAGAGTTGTTCCCATTATTTCTAATTGCATTACAATAAAAGATTTTCTGTGGGAATAATGTTTCTGTATGGAAGAGTTCAAACATATTGTGTGAGTACAAACATACTGTTCAAACATAAGACAGCCTTTCAAAGCACATAAAAGTGTAAGCCTGGTGAAATATTGTGTGACATCACAACAAGATCTTTCAACTTTTTCCACACACCCTTTTTCACATCAAATACTGTAGTTTACATGGGCTACTTCCTTCATTGTTTTTATTTTTATTTTTCTGAGAACCAAGGCTAGTTATTGTCAATAAAGATTTATGTACTACATCCTCCTTGTAGCCCAGAGAAAATCCATCATATAGACTCATTTATAGGCCTATAAAGCCTTGAAGTTGGGCATTAGAGCATGGGAAATGAATCTATAAGGAAGATAGACGGTTCCGGCTCGAAACCCAAATGAAATATCTGCACTATTTCTAAGCAAAATCTGTTTCACTGACACAGTATATGGCTAAATATAACCACTCATTTCTGTGTTTCATTCCCAAAACGTGAGCACTTACGTCTGTTTGTCTCAACATCAAGCAAACTGTAGCAATACGCTATTTTGACACAACCTGGTAACACCAATGACATAAAACGAGTGACATACATTATACTAATCATAACATTTATATTTTAAGTATTTTAATATACTTTTTTTTTTTTTAAAACTAGCATTTAGAGTAAAATATATATCTTTAGTCGCCAAGACATGACAATTCTACACGTCACCACATTCACAAAATATTTTACCATAATATTATCTATAGGATTATAGATTTATATTATAAATACTGTGGATACAATTTATTTTGTAGGCCTCATGTAGACAATTACTGCCCCTCTGACGTTTTACTTTCGTTAAGATTATATCGGTAAATTCTTAGCTAGATTTCCCATGAATACACATAGGGCCGGTGTCGTGTACACAGACTAAACCTAGTCCAGGACTAAAAAAAATATCACTGGAGTTCTCCATTGCAGTTCTCTTAGATTAGGCCTAATCTGTGTCCACGAAACCGGACCATAAAAAGGGCATTGGAGTGATTAACGCTGTGTGTTGTTCAGTCCCAATTAATCAAAGAGCAATGTGCAGCTACTAATCTGCTTAACTAATATTATTGGCATGTTTCCTTATCAAAGAGATCTCTAATTCACAACAATCAATGCAGAGTCATTAACGTTTTCACACCTTTTCCACTACAAAGAGCAATTGGTTTCGATACACTACCACCTTGACAGATTTAACCCTTTGAGCTCTCTGTTCTCCCGAGGATCACACGATGACTTCAAAGGCATAAGGCAAGACAGCAGTCTTCAAGCAAGACAGGGTTGTTATAAATGTTCCTACTCCAGAAGACAGCATCTCACTTGAGTTATTCTCTCCTGGAAGTGCTGTGACAGGGAGCTCTTCCCTACTCTGTCTCTCACTACAAGAGCTTCACTCGTTTAGAATTTACAGGAAAGTAATACCTTGCAACAATCAATTTGGAATTATGGAAGGACTCACGTTTTTCTTCTTTGCCCTTCTGGTGGACTTGGTCTGTGTTATTGGAGAGCAGAATACCCCTGTGAACCACAAGGCATTCATCCACGGAATGCGTAGCTTTCCCCGGCCTACTGGAGGTCATCGACATCCTGTACATCATTCCAACAGGTTCCCACTCTATATGATGCAACTTTACCGGACTCTCCTGGAGGGAGACACCACCAGGGTACCAAGTGTCAGCGACGACCGGACCAAGAGCGAGGACAACCCCCGCCTTCACGACTCCGACTCGATCCTCAGTCTGGTAGCAAAAAGTGAGTATCTTTACTTTTTCAAACGCGTATATTGTTTATATTGTTTTTATTTCAGTTAAAAATATTATATATATTCATATAAATGTTGATATTTTTACAAAATGTTACGAAACAATTAAAGTGGCCTAACTCAACGTGACATAAAATATTGTTAACTGCTACTTTAACACATTTAAATTGAATTAGTTTTAGGCTATACATTAACATTGATTTGAATGCCTACTGCACATTTTAATTCGGATACTTTGCAACTGTCTAGGATTCTTACATCGTGCGTTTTCATGAAATTCCACTGGCAGTTAGCTCATTCCTTTAACGCGTATTGTTAAAAAGAGTGTAGAGCGCGATCGATGTCGTCGTTTTTGTTTGCCTGCTCCGGGACAGCCCTGCAGCCAATGCAATCAAACATGGAAATTTACAGAGTTGTATTAAAACATTTAGTCAATATCTGTGCTAGAGTCCCGTGCTTTCATGGGCCTTTTCATTAGCGCGTATGATCGTTCATCCATTGTAACTACAGCATAAACTATCGTAACTAAGGACAGGAAGTGTTGCGTAGCCTACAACACAACTGTATCTACTAGGGTTTTTTCACTTACTGATCAAGCCAAGGAGCAATACACACGCGAAAGTTACAACATTCTACTTTGTTAACTGCTCATCTGATTTTCAAAAGATGATGTGTGAAAGCTGTGTTGTGGCCGCATTTTACTTGCTCACTGAAGGCACCTAAAAAGGCATGTCACACTTTTAAGTGATTGTAATGAATGGGACATAGAAGTCACAGAGGTGAACGAGAAATCTTTGCACACTTGTAACTCTTTTAATCCAATGTTATCTCTCCAGGCTGCCATCAGAATGGTAGGAGGTGGTCTGTCACCTTTGACATGTCCTCTATCTCAGCTAGCGACAACATCCAGCGCTCTGAGCTGCGGATCCGACTGCCCTCCTTCTCTGCCTCTGAGCACATCACTGTGGACATGTACCATTCCCAGGGAGGCCGCTGCTCCAGCCCGCCATGCCCAGAGGAAAGCCTCTTCCTGGGCCGTCTGAGGGCAGAGCCCACTCTCCAGACCACCACATCCAACTGGAGGGTGTTCAATATCACTGCCTTGCTTCACTATTACTGGCTGCACCAGACAGGCTCCAAACGTGGCAGTGAAGAGAGAAGGCCGGAGGAAGGAAAGGAGGGTCTGGAGAGGGTCACGCACCCCACAGCTGACCGGGTAATGATGGTGGTCTTCTCCAAGCATCAGACAGAGAAGCGGGCCCCCACCCTCATCCGCACCGCTGAGCACTCCAAGTATGTCACTGCGGACTGGGAGCGAGCTGGGGCTGTGGTCGACTTCGCTGTCAGCGTGGAGGGTGGGAGGAGAACCAACCGCAGGAAGAGGCACGGGCATCACCAGAAAGCAGGAGTGGCTGGGGTGGCTCCTGGTACGGCCCGCACGGAGGAGAACGGCCCTCTGTGCCGGAAGGTGGACATGTGGGTGGACTTCGACCACATCGGCTGGAGTGATTGGATTGTTTACCCCAAGCGCTACAACGCCTTCCGCTGTGAGGGAAGCTGCCCCACCCCAGTAGATGAGACCTTCACCCCGACCAACCATGCTTATATGCAGGTAAGACTGCCAATTTTGCTTCACAGCAGAACACGCCATTGATTAGTTTCTTATTGTATGATATTCGCTAAGTCTGAGAGTTCACTCGTTTTAAAGTCTCTCTCTTTCTCTCTTCAGAGTCTACTGAACCTTCACCACCCAGACCGGGTCCCATGCCCCTCCTGTGTGCCCACCAGTCTGGCCCCTCTGTCCATGCTGTACTACGAGAACGGTGAGGTAGCCATGCAGAACTTTGAGGGAATGGTGGTGGAGGAGTGTGGCTGTCACTGATCAGCCGGTGCACATGTACATTCATGAACACTGGACATTCAATATGCACTTGACTTCCACGAGAACACCTCCCAGGCTTAGCCACGCTGAAGGATGGTCTATGTATGTAGTGAACACTGAAGCAAACTCTGACCGCAAGCACTGAAAAGGATGGAGAGAACCTCTCCAAAATGATTTTTTGTACATATCTTATGTATACCTAAACACTCATTACCGAGACAACAGCCAAAACAAGGAGAAATGCAGTTGCCATTGTAAATGCAGACACGTAAAGCGCTTTAATTACTCTGTATTACCATGTGTTGATGCAGAATTATTTTACATGTAAATATTCATCCAATAGATTTTTTTTAAAAGACCGAAATATGTTTGAAATGTAATTTGCATCTTTTTTATTTATTATAAATCCTCAATTTATTTCAGGCTGCGTCTATGGATTCTTCATAACATTTCTCTCCTTTAACAACATGGAAAAAATCGGGTTGCACATTCTTATATTCAAATACAGTAGCAACTCAAAGGAAATATAAAACTAGGATAATGTAATACAATATGTTTGTATTATTATATTTGTGGCTTTCATTTCCTCTGGAAAAATAAGAAAGCACAATGATCATATGACACCAATGCTTGAACAATTAGGTTAATCTGTAAGACAGAATAATTAATAATATAAAATCAATAGAGGGATTGCATATGTAGTAGTGTTTTCTTCATAGCGTTACCAGACACTATCGTCCAAATTCGAAAGCTTCTGTGGAAGAATGCATCAAACATGGCCTTCATAAGCTAATAACAACATCTTGGGAGATTCCGGGCACAATGACATTTGATTAATAGGCTTATTCTGCCCACCATTCATCTTCCACAACACCTTCCCCCACGTCTTGGGTGCACCAAAGCACAAATAGCTACAATGTCATGTTGTTTTGGGACAGCTGAGTGTCCATGCAGTTGAGCTATCTCAATAGATACTGTACTGATTCAGAGTAAGGGAGTTTGTGCTTCATTAAGATGTGAATAATAACCACTACACCAATACCTACCTGTCATAGAAATAGATTTTACAATTTACATTTAAAAACATACATCAAGTTACATTTGATTCTCAAAACTTCAGGTATGTTCACATCTTTCTTTATTAATGTTTGTAAATGGTTTGCGCTGGTGTACAGGGAAGATGATCTATACATATATTCATGTCAGAATTAATCTGATTGAGACAAAGGCCTGTATACATATTCATGTTTGTTGTTCCTCTTTCCATGACAATAAAAAAAGAAAACAAATACCTACAAGCCTCTACATTCCCCATGATGTGGGCATTTGCCTATAGTCTAGTTAATATGCTTAAAGAACATCCATAACAACTCTATAAGGGTGCATAGCATTCTAATTAAATATATTTTTTCATATATTTATACATATATTTTCATAAAAACATTTTCTGTGCATGTGCGCAGTTGCATTCCTTAGTATAGAGCAATATGATATTGCGTTAATATTGTCATGTATCCATTCTAATGGAGTATAGGTGATTTCTATTCTTTGCAACAGTTAAAATTTTACAATACTCTTTTAAAATACATTATAATTTTTCATGTCCTATCGTGTTGTGTGCCTACTTTTAAACCGTTGTCCTCTCCACTCCCCGTTCCATCAATGTCTTGATCACCACAAACACACACACACACACACACGCACACACACGGACACACACATGCACGCACATGCACACACACACACAAGGGTGGAGTCTACAGTTCTCACAGTGCAAAGGCTTGTGGACTGGCTCAGTTTTATGTTTGATCTTGAGAACTTCCAAAATCTCAAACCTCTAAACCCACAGATGTAGCTGCCTTTCATCTGAGACTCATTCATTTTAAACCCCCTTCGGGACAGTGGTTTCAGTGTCCTGTTGAAGGACATCTGATTAATAGATTGACTGACTTATCAGTTGTTGAATGAGAGTTTCACTCTTCTTCATCATCAGCCTATTCAGACCCAAAGCAGAAGCAACATAAGTCAATCAACTCCACTGCTGTATAAACAGAAATATTAAAGGACCTGGTGGACAAGCTGAAGCACCACATCCCTTTCACCCAGGGATTCCCCCTTCATACTTACTGTGTCCTTTTATAGTCACTCCCTCTTCATCTGTAACCTGTGACCCCTCCACCACTCTCTCTCTCTTTTGTTCTGTCTCTAACACACACCATCATGTCCTATTCACACACACCCACACACAGCTCCACACAGACTCCTACCCTACATACCAAACTCCGGGTTCGGCAACACTCATGTCTGGGCTCTTAACTCAAAAGGAGGGCAAAGCTGGGATCCTGGTCAAACTGAAACCTGAGTGGAAAAACAGTGAACCATAAGTAATTTGTGATAAATGTGGAATAACAGATGAGGTTTTAATGTGCACTGTTTGGCAGGGAATGTGTGTCTGATGTAACTAATCTATTCAGCCAGTCAGTGTCTCAATAACACTAGCTACAGTCAATATACAGTGGTTATGTTACATACATTCTCAGTAAATGTGTGCTACCATGAGAAAGTTCATTTATTTGATGCAATGGATGAAGTGTATCCTGGGTAAATTCTGCTACTTCAAATGTTGGACCAAACCCTTTTTCTAACCCTTTACTGCCCTCCAGCTGCTGCTGCTACAACCCAGTTATGTAGTCACCATGACACCAGGTGGCGGTGACACCACATAAATACAACAAAACAGCAAGGTCAATGGAACAGAGGAGATACACTTTTTGAATGTCAATTGTGAATGCCTCAAAAAATATCACATTTGTGAGGAGAAACATTTGCATACTGTCTTGGATTGTACCAATGTATCATGTTTCATGCATGCTTCTGGTTCAATGTCGGATTAAGAGAAATGCTTTTAATGCTACCATAATGTGCATTCAGAACACCTACCCAATGTACATATATATATATATCCCTTTGTGTTTTCCTTGTCTGATATTATTGCTGTGGCAGACACCAAAGTAGCTACATCATCAGAGTCTGACCATACCACAAGAGAGACTTTACTGTATGTGCGTGTGTATTAGTGACATGTGTGCACAAGTGTGTGTGTGTGTGTGTGTGTGTGTGTGTGTGCGCGCGTGTGTGTAAATATGACCTGCATATATGTCTATGTGTGTGTAACTTCACAGTACAGGGTACATGGGTCAGGGGTCAGTGTTGGGCAGTCACAGTGCTATCTTATCACTCTGTCCTTACTGGATTAGTTAGGCTATTCATTTGCATCTGGTCTATACCTTACACATATAACTCAATCTCTTTCCCATGAATATGATTCTCCACAATGATCATTATGCCCTATTTGCCTCACCCCCTGCAACCGAAAGCACAGCTGAATGTGAACAGCAGAAGGACAAAGCCATGCAGGTGCTACAGCCATAGCACAGAGAATGACTGGGAGAGAAACAGAGACAGACTGAGACGCAGAGAGAATGTGGCCAAATGGGATCGGGAACTACAGGGGTTGATGGAGAGGAGTGAGGCATCAACATGGTGGCGGGGAAGGGGTAAGGTGGGGAAGGAGGCTACTGTAAATCAGTGGTGTGTTGGGGAGAAACGTTAGAGTCCACTGACTGCCACGCAATGCTATCACTCAAACAACCTTATCCGGAGAAGCTTAAACACACCTTTCAAAAACAGGGAGAGAAAGTTAGTCCGCGTTAGAGACGGGCAAAGTGGAACTGGGGAGGACAGCCCTAAAGGAACACGAGAAGCGCGTTCACAAAGGAAGGACGACACACACACACACACAGACACAGACAGACACTCACGAGCAAGAGAGCACAGAGACCTCGTTCCCACACTGAAAACGCTGTGACATCACAGGAGCTCTGACCATCCAGGACACGGCTGAGTGCCAAGCCAGAAGCGAGAGAATACATGCGGTAGAGATACACACACACACACACACACACATACACACACAAACACACATCCACAGAGCATAGAGTGCATATATCACATAGAATAACAGGGAAACAGGGTCCACGTGAATGAAGCATTGGTAGGCTACCATTGGCTTCGCTTGTATAGACTTGCTTTTTTTGGCTGTAGTGTTACCAGACTCAACTTGCTAACAAAACCCACTCCACTTTCAGGGGGCAAAGGTCCTTAAACCCTCCTCTAACCCAGTCCTGGGTTGGCCACGTACCTTGTACCCATTCAGTTTGTAGATAATGACAGTTCAAAGGTCAAAGGTCATGCACCAGCAGTCAATCATGCGATTACAGTTGACAGGAAGCACGTTTTGTAGCTTTTTTTGGTTGGATTTTCTTAAGTTTTATAGAAAAAATCATGCCCTACTCTACAATTTTTTTCTTTTTAAAAATGTTACAAAACTACAAGTAGATCTCCATCTCTTTTCCTCGTCGTTGTGGTGCCTTAGGGTTGTTCTGCCCATTGTTTTGTGTTTGTATTTGTTGTTTTCACATCTTAGTCTTCATTCCCTTCTCCTCTTCTCTGCTTTCAATCTTTTCCTCTGTCACTTGGCTTTGTGTTTGTGGAGGATGGTTTGGCAGTGGATGTCAGGTCCTAGGACACACAGAAAACCATTTAGTAAACAGGAATTGTTTTTACCATTAAATGTGGATTCATTTCGAATGCATAAAACATGGTACAAATGGGATGATGGAGACAGGATATGTTGGAACAATGTTATAAATGTAGACAGACAATTGGATCAATCGTCATTGGTGGGATATTTTCGTTTATGCAGAATTAATGACGAGGGAAATGCCAGTGGAAATGCTTTCATCAGCAAATATTGATAGAATAGCCATCATATTGAACTAAATTGGAGTCATGCAATGATTTCTGTGATACTCCCACACTATGCATGCGGTTCGTTAGGCTACAGATGAAATACATTCATGTGAAAAAGTAGGTTACACCCCCTGGAAAGTTTTGTATTTACATTCTTGGGCAGATGGATATTAACTTGCTTCAACACTATTGACAGACAAAGGTAATCTATTTTTAACAAATGACAATAAAAGTTATTCATAAAAAAACAACAGAAAAGTGATTTCATTTTACAAAATACTTTGGCTGAAGTAACTTCATATAGTTGTTTCTTGTAACTGTTAGTTACAAGAAGCAGAATCATTCTCTTTACATTACCGCTTCATCTGTGTTATATTCGGGGAGCTTTCTTGCAGGCACAGCCCGCTTCAAGACCCCCCACAGCATTTCAAATGGATTGAGATCTGGCTTTTGACTTGGCCATTCCATAGCCTTGCAGTTTTTCTTTTTGAACAATTATTTTGTAGCATTGCTTTTCTGTTTTGGATCATTGTCCTGTAGCAAGATGTCCAATTTGGTTTAAGTGTTTTGACAGATGGCCTCACATTCTCAAGATTTCCCTGCTACAATATGGAATTTATGGTTGACTCAGTGATGGGAAGTTGACCAGACCCTGAGAAGCAAAGCACACCCAAACCATAATACCCCCGCCATGATATACAGATGGTATGAGCTTCTTTTGTTCAAAGGCAGCATTTTGTTTTGTTTTTGGTATTGTAGCCAAACTACGACTTTACACAGTCTTTGTAAGGCAAACGTCAGTTGTGTCTTGATATTCGTTTTTGAGAGCAGAGGATTCTTTCTTCCTGACCTCCCATGTAGGTCAAGTTTGTGCAGTCTTTTTCTGACAGTTGACTCGTGCACATTGACATTGATTGTGGCAAGAGAGGCCTGTAAATCCCTTGATGCTACCATGGGGTTCTTAGAAACATCTATGAGCATCTTTCGGTCACCTGTTGGCGTGGACTTGACATAGGTTGCCAGTGGTCTGGAATTTTCTCCATCAGACACCAAACTAGACCAATTTGCTGGTCCCTCCCAAGTTACTCTCTAATGATTTTCTAATAATTTCCACTTTTTTAGCCATTTTTAGCCATGGTAAAGGTAGGGGAGTGCCAACATTTTCCGCATAGGGAATTGCATTTCTGTATATATTTTTTTTCGTGAATGGTTTCAAAGCGCATTTTGGTTAGTGTGACTTGTTTAATTGATTTACTGTTATCAATGAATGTGGTTGGAATGTAGCTCAAACATTTATGTCTCCAAATGTATTATACAAAAAAAAAACCTGTACTTACTTTTTTACATGACTGTAAGTCATAGGGTGGGAAGAGTGCACAGGGATGAGCCTAAGGCTCTTTCCAACAATCGGCCTATCAAGAGTCTTGTTCTGGTCAAAAAATGTCTGATTGCAATTTCTGATTGCAATTTTACAAATGAAAATAATCTCCCTATTACCCATAATAATGTCATCATGTAGCCTAAGGTACCCTCCCTGTACAGTATTTGCAAGCTGTTTCTAGAGCACAGGTGCCAGACCAGAGTTGGCACATATGACGCAACATATTTTCGATACGCAGATTTTCGAATACTCACATGAAAATCTGTAGCCAATTGGATGAAAACCTTGCTAAATTCAATGAAAAGAACAGACGCAGCCAAACAAAATAATCTATTTAACTAATTAAAACGAATTAATCACTAAATGAAAATGAACAACACAATAACGAGAGATTGATTCTCATTCGGGAAGTGGTGGAATGTAATGTATGGAAACATGCTCTCATGAGGTCTGACAAACAAAGATGATTTTTTCCTTAACCTCAAAACATCATTTCAAGTGAGTATTTTGCAGGGGTTGTCAGTAATATCAGCAAGTTTGACTTCAACACCGTTTGAAGGGTTTGATAGATACTTCCACAAGCATCTATTTAACCACTGGAATATACACAGAAATACTTGTGTGTCCCGTACCTTGAGGACTGAGAATGTGTGTTTCAATGTTTTACTCTCCGCAGACTGGCGCGCGACACAGACTGAGCGCCCTTCCTCACATCCACACCCACCTAGAGTACACAGCAAGGAGGGAGGGAACAGGCAAGGAGAAACACTCAGCATTTAGCACTTACCTGGGATGTGTGCGTGTGTGTATGTGTGTGTGTGTGTGTGTGTGAGCATGTGTGTATACGGGTGTGTTTACATTACGTCTATATTTCGTATGCAGAAGAGACAAACCAACCTTCCTAGTGACAACTTTTCCATGTTCGTCCACAAACTGCTCCTCAGCTGGAAATTCAACAGCATAGCCTTCTTTATTAACATCAGTCTGTGTCAAAACAATAGGACATAACACATGAAATTACCAAATCATATTAGTATACAAGTTTACCAACACAACTTTGCCCAAATAACCCATTTTCCGGTAATGATGTGACATAACATTACAAAACCATGGAATGTTTGTATTTTCTTGATTGTAACCAAATTGGAGGATTGTCCAATCTACAGCAGGCGTCGACACCCCCTTGTTGAGGCACAGGAAGCAGGAGGTGATGGGTCAGGGTGACACTGACCTGGTCCCTGCCTCCACTCCCAGGCCAGGAGCCCTCTCTTTATGAGAGAAGCTTTCTTACCAAAGGGCTGCAAGCCTAACAGGCGTCTGCACCTTCAAGTACCCCATGCCACATACCGGCGTCAGGCGCGTGTCCGGGGGTACCCGTGACCCAGTCTCAGCACTCTGCCGCGGGAACCTGGGTGTCTGCGACCCTGCCCGGCCATGTTGAGGGTCCTTGTCAGGTAGGTACGGCTGGAAAGCACCGCTTCCCACCACACTGAGAGAAGGGAAGAGTAAGAAAGGACAGGGAGAAGGAAGGGACAGAGGAGCGGATAGACAGAGACACGTAGGAAAGAAAACAGGCAGAATACAGAAAAACAGAATGCCGTCACGGATTCCGGTCAGACATGGAATGAAGCGGCGGGCTGTGCGACTAGACAATCCTAACGCTCACCGGTTGTCTCCGTTGTGCTCCATGGCTCGGCTCAGTCCTGACACCTCACACACCTGGCTGTGGACCGGCTGCCCTGTAACGACACAAAGCCCTTCCTCTGAACTCTGCCCTACTGCTCCCCCTCCAGTCACACTGCTGCCCGCCACTGGCGCCGCCACCTCTGCCCTCCTGCCCTCCGACCTCTGACCTCCCAGCTGGCCATTCAGGTTGACCTTTGGTACGGCGCCGCTGGCCCTCACCCTGTCCCTGTCCACCACCGCCAGCTCCTGCTGAGCCGTCTCCTCCTCTATCTCCCCTTCCTCCTCCTCCTCCTCCTCCAGCTCCATGATGGAGCCGCTGGCCCCACTGGCCCCGCTGGCTGGGCGCCCCAGGCTGTACGGAAGGGACAGGGTGGCCCCCTCGGAGTCATCCGCCCGGCTGCTACCATCCAGGGACGAGTCCTCTACAGTGACCAGGGAGGGGCTGACCCCCGAGGGCCACACCTGAACGTCCGACATCTCCATCAGTGTGTCTTCTTCAGTGGTGGCGATTGGGGCACACTCTAGGCTGGAGACCTCCTGCCAGTAGGGCTCATTGCCCAGCGGAGAGGGCAGGCTGTACTGCATGGAGGCTGGGGAGAGCAGCTCCTCCTGAACCAGCCCGTAACCTGGGAAGGAGGCGACATAAAGAGAGAGCGAGACTAACACCACGCAGGCGCAGGGGATTTTGGGAAGGGTGGGTTGAATAGGGACTTGGGGCTGTTTCTATGCCCAATCAGGGTCAGGTCTGTGTCACAATACCCTGGGAAAAACTATGCAACTCGATCGGTTTTCACTGCTTTTAGTTTATAGTGGTAAATACCAATGTTCCCTATGTTCATTTAATTTGATACATTTTTTTCCTTGGATCATATAACCCAATACCATGCAATTTACCATCACCTATTTGTCCCTGGGTCTTACAGAACAAGTTAAGTATGCATCATTGATCCAACCCATTGATGTACAAACATTTTGGGAAAAAATATGTTTCCGCTCACAAGACCAGGAATTTTGCTCAGGGACCTAAAAAAAATTAGAGGGAACATTAGCAAACATACTCACTAGCAAATCAGGAGTAGTGAAAAAGCTGTCACTTTCCTAGTGTTTAGTTTGGCACTGACTCACTCTTTCCAGGGATTTATCAGCAATTCTCATAAAAAGGCTGTGTAAAAAGGAAGCAGTTGTACGGTATTGTGACACAGCCCGGTGTTCACCTTGAGAGTGATGTTGTAAGTGCTGTTAGAAATAAAGTCTCACCCATTCTCAGTGGGCAAGAGTCGAAGTCACTTTCAAAAGAGTTTCCTACTACACAAGAAAGTGTCATAGCAGTCAAAATGGTCTCCAATGTAGGACGAGAGTGCAGGTGAGAGGGGTGTTTGGGGTCAGTTGGGTTGGCACGATAATCTAAACTACCAATTAATCACCATTGTGTCAGTTCAGCAATTCCTGTTTTATGGAATTGTGTCCATGTTTATCACAATATAATTGTCTTAATTGTCATTTTGATAAATGGTTATTGGCAACAACATTTAGATGTCTCGCATACATTTCTGATTCATGTTAATTTAATTAGTGATACGTTTTTTAGTGTGATACTATTATCGTTCCAAACCAGATCCAGACCAGTGAGAGGGGCAGGATTTTTGCAGAGACAATTGCAAGTTACTTGCACTTTCATTCACCTCCACACAAACAAATGCAAACTCTCTCACACACACACACACACACAAACACATGCAGGCACGCACGCACGCGCACACACACACACACACACACACACACACACAGACACACACACACACACACACACAAACACTACTAGAGTAACTTCCAAAAGGTATAGAGAAATGAATTACCTTTATTCATTTATATTTCTGTGTTATGTTTTAAGTGATGCTGGATAAAGCTCTAAAATAGTCTATATTTCAGCATGGAAATTCCTGTATTTGTGTATCTATCCATCTGTCTTTGTCCTACCATCTGGCTGAATGAATATCTCTGTCCTGACTATTTTAAAAGCCTTTTGTTACTTTGCTGTGTGTCTCTACTAAGGATCTGTCTGTGGTGTTGGGGGTAATATGGATGTGGTATAGTAATAATAAGGTGTAGAAGGATCTGTCTGTGGTGTTGGGGGTAATATGGATGTGGTATAGTAATAATAAGGTGTAGAAGGATCTGTCTGTGGTGTTGGGGGTAATATGGATGTGGTATAGTAATAATAAGGTGTAGAAGGATCTGTCTGTGGTGT
>JACXGI010015584.1:0-17225 GCA_016801175.1 Esox masquinongy
TGCTGAGCTCCTCTTTTAAAAATTACATAAAATTGTAAAAATATGATTAAAACAATTATAGAACAAAAATGAAACAAATGTAAAAGATTAAAAGAAGATTAAAAGAAAATTAAAAAGTAAGAAAAGAAAGAAAGGTTGGCAAAAGGCAGGAAGCAGGAGAGTTGCGTTATGCGACTTACAGGCATGAAAGCAGGGGGCAGACCAAGGTCAACAAGGCTGAAAGAAGACCACCACTGAATAAGATTCACACGTTGAAGCGTATAGATTGGGCATAGAAATACCTGAAGACAGATTTTTCAAAGGTTTTATGGACAGATGAAATGAGAGTGACTCTCGCCAGCAAGATGGAGGAGGAGTACTGGTATGGGCTGCTATCATTAAGGATGAGGTAGTTGGACCTTTTCGGGTTGAAGATGGACTGAAACTCAACTCCCATACCTACTGCCAGTTTCTGGAAGATACTTTATTCAAGTAGTGATACAGGAAGAAGTCCTCAGCATTCAAGAAGGCTATGTTCTTTATGCAGGACAATGCTCCATCACATGCATCCAAGTACTCCACTGCTTGGCTAGCAAGCAAGGGCCTCAAAGATGCTCGAATAATGACCTGGCCCCCTTCCTTACCTGACTTACAGTGAGGGAAAAATTATTTGATACCCTGCTGATTTTGTACGTTTGCCCACTGACAAAGAAATTTTCAGTCTATAATTTTAATGGTAGGTTTATTTGAACAGTGAGAGACAGAATAACAACAAAAAAATCCAGAAAAACGCATGTCAAAAATGTTATGAATTGATCTGCATTTTAATGAGTGAAATAAGTATTTGATCCCCTCTCAATGAGAAAGATTTATGGCTCCCAGGTGTCTTTTATACAGTTAACAAGTTGAGATTAGGAGCACACTCTTAAAGGGAGTGCTCCTAATCTCAGCTTGTTACCTGTATAAAAGACACCTGTCCACAGAAGCAATCAATCAATCAGATTCCAAACTCTCCACCATGGCCAAGACCAAAGAGCTGTCCAAGTATGTCAGGGACAAGATTGTAGACCTACACAAGGCTGGAATGGGCTACAAGACCATCGCCAAGCAGCTTGGTGAGAAGGTGACAACAGTTGGTGCGATTATACGCAAATGGAAGAAACACAAAAGAACTGTCAATCTCCCTCAGTCTGGGGCTCCATGCAAGATCTCACCTCGTGGAGTTGCAATGATTATGAGAACGGTGAGGAATCAGGCCAGAACTACACGGGAGGATCTTGTCAATGATCTCAAGGCAGCTGGGACCATAGTCACCAAGAAAACAATTGGTAACACACTACGCCGTGAAGGACTGAAATCTTGCAGCGCCTGCAAGGTCCCTCTGCTCAAGAAAGCACATGTACATGCCCGTCTGAAGTTTGCCAATAAACATCTGAATGATTCAGAGGTGAACTGAGTGAAAGTGTTGTGGTCAGATGAGACCAAAATCAAGCTCTTTGGCATCAACTCAACTTGCCGTGTTTGGAGGAGGAGGAATGCTGCCTATAATCCCAAGAACACCATCCCCACCGTCAAACATGGAGGTGGAAACATTATGCTTTGGGGGTGTTTTTCTGCTAAGGGGACAGGACAATTTCACCGCATCAAAGGGACGATGGACGGGGCCATGTACTGTCAAATCTTGGGTACAGCCAGGGCATTGAAAATGGGTCGTGGATGGGTATTCCAGCATGGCGATTACCCAAAACACACGGCCAAGACAACAAAGGAGTGGCTCAAGAAGAAGCACATTAAGGTTCTGGAGTGGCCTAGTCAGTCTCCAGACCTTAATCCCATAGAAAATCTGTGGAGGGAGCTGAAGGTTCGAGTTGCCAAACGTCAGCCTCGAAACCTTAATGACTTGGAGAACATCTGCAAAGACCAGTGGGACAAAATCCCTCCTGAGATGTGTGCAAACCTGGTGGCCAACTACAAGAAACGTCTGACCTATGTGATTGCCAACAAGGGTTTTGCCACCAAGTACTAAGTCATGTTTTGCAGAGGGGTCGAATACTTATTTCACTCATTAAAATGCAAATCAATTTATAACATTTTTGACATGTGTTTTTCTGGATTTTTTTGTTGTTATTCTGTCTCTCACTGTTCAAATAGACCTACCATTAAAATTATAGACTGATCATTTCTTGGTCAGCGGGCAAACGTACAAAATCAGCAGGGGATCAAATAATTTATTCCCTCACTGTAAATCTTATTGAGAACTAGTGGACCCTTCTCAAACGTGAGATTTACAGTCAGGGAAGACAATACACCTCTTTGAACTGCATTTGGGAGGCTGTGGTTGCTGCTTCAGTGAAAGTTGATCTGGAACAGATCAAGAAACTGACAGACTGCATTGATGGAAGGCCTATGGCAGTTATTGAAAAGAAATGTGGCTATATCGGTCACTGAATATTTTTGAAAGGCCAGAAATGTTATTTAATTTTCATTTTGTGTTACTTATTTGTTGCACCTTCTCCAGAAATTAAGCATAAACAGGTGAGTTGGAGAAATTATTTTTGTAATTTAGTTGCGTTATAATTCTGCACACTAATTGTTGCCTAATAATTGTGCACACTTATGTATTCCCCTGAGAAAGATAAACTCATGAGGTTCAATGATATTTTGGATTGACTGAGAGCATTGTGTTTGCTCAACAATAAAATAAATCTTGAGGAAAACGATTTGCCTAATAATTGTGCATGCAGTGTACATGTAATATTCAATTAAATAAACCTGGCTATTAACGAGGAAAGTGATCAGGATCCTTGAAAAGTTACAGCTTCATTTAATGTTTAGGTACGATACATTTTTGGAAATAAATATTTCAGAATCTTAATGATTATGAAAGCTCACGTCAGTTCCTTGTATCGTCGATGATTCCGGGGTCCCATGATAGTGACTCCATCTTGTGACTACTGTCAGTCGGCCAGGTGTCCATTTTGATTGTCTCCTTCATTTCCTTTCCCTCCTTACGACTGTTGTTCTCTCAGCCATCTTGACTTTCCTTTGTCTTTGCTCTTCGTTTGTACCACACTCTACATCTGTCCATATACAACTTCCTCTGAATCCATGTTGCTTAGCCGGAAAACTTTCTTTCTCGTTCTGTCCATTTCGATTTCATACATCGTTGTTAATGATCCTTTTTGTTCTTGATGGTTCGTGCTATCATAGTTACGCCTCCAAATGGTTTATTTTACTTGCAACGCTTCTCTCAAATGTATCCACCCCTAGAGAGTTGCACAATTGTATTTGTGGCCTAGTCAATGAGTAACTAGGTCTTCTCTCAAATTTATCCACCCCTAGAGAGTTGCACGATTATATTTGTGGCCTAATCAGGGAGTAACTAGTTCCTCTTGTACGAATAACAATGAAGCTTCTACACACTGGTCTACGCCCTACTTATCTAGAGCGGACCTTCCGCAGCCACAGAAAGGTTCCACACGTAATTAATTTACGCGGCCTAGACAGGGGAATTACTAGGGCTTGTTCGACTACGAAATGCTCATGCAATCTTGACAGTTCATTATATGGTGTAGTTGTACGACTCACCGTTCAGTTGTTCTCAGCAACCAGTAAACGGGAAAAACAACTTCTTCCTCGCAATTGCAAAATGGGCCTCTAAGGCTCTTCAATTGATTTTCAGTACAATCATTAAAACCTCTACATCCGGTCGTGGCAGCATGCTGTTAGAAATCAGCCATTTCGTATAGTGGTTGAAATAATGATCGCGTACCCGGCTGTCAAGGGAGAGAGTAATTCAATTATTTATTGCAGCTTTTGATAGTCTATTGCTCATGATGTTACAGACTCGATACTCGGTCTTACAAACTCGATCTCATCTAACTCAATCTCAAAGAAACCTCTGGTCGTACCTCTACTTCATAGACATTGCAACCTGGAATACACATTACAGTACTGTAAGCCCATTGGCTAATTACTATTGCGCTTTGACTGAACGTGACTTCCTGTGAATGGATAAACAGATGTTCTGTTGTAAACTAAACATAACAAGCATACATTCATACACTTTAATACTCTAACACATATGGATTCTTTATACACTAGTGAGTAATTCTCGAAAGCCATGTTCCACCTCGCAATGTATAGTATTTTTATTATATAAGGCAATTTGTATTGGCCAAATTCAGGTATAGAGTCTTGCACTGGAGCCAATAGAGTGCGTGACTAAGAAAGGGCTGCCAGCTATACCCTCTAATTTCCTGTATGAACTGATATTCTATTTGGATTCTTTAGTAACTTAGTAATTCTGGAATGCCATGTTCCACTTCACAATGTCTATTTTTTTGTTATAAGGCAATTTGTAAAGGATAATTCAGGTATAGAGTCTTGCACTAAAGCCTATGGAGTGGTTGACTAAGAATGTACTGCTTGCTATTCCCTTTAATTTCCCCCATGAATTGACAATCTATATGAATTCTCTTAACCCTAGTGAGTAATTCTCGAAAGCCGTGTTACACCCCAAAACATCTAGTTTTTTGGTTATGAGGCAATTTGCATAGGCCAAATTCAGGTATAGAGTCTTATACCAGAGCCAATGGAGTAGGTGGATAAGAAAGTTCTGCTATCTATACCGTCAACTTTCCCAGATGAATTGACACTTTATATGGATTCTTTATATTCTAGTGTGTAATTCTTAAAAGCCACCATGTCTATTATTTTGTCAAAATTCAATTTGTATAGGCCAAATTCAGGTATAGAGTCTTGCACTGGATCCAATTGTGGGTGGCTTAGTAAGTGCTGCTGGCTATACCCTCTATGTTCCCCAATGGAATTGACACTATACAGCTCCGGAAAAAATTAAGAGACCACTGCACCAAAAAAGCTGAAAAGGAAAGTTTTGAGTGAGGAACAGAAGCATTCAATTTGCAGTGGTCTCTTAATTTTAACCCTTCTGTTCCTCACTCAAAACCTTCCTTTTCAACTATTTTTGAAAGGAAAGAAAAAGGTGCAGTGGTCTCTTAATTTTTCCAGAGCTGTATATGGATTCTTTATACCCTAGTGAGTAATTTTTGAAAGCCATGTTCCACTCCAGTCTTGCACTCTAGCCAATGGAGTGGGTGGTTAAGAAAGTGTTGCTGGTGTAATGTACTTTGAGATAGACAGCATAGATATTAGTCAATAGGGTAAGCACAGGAAAATAGCCTGGCAGGGGACATTTGTGTCTGTATGTGTATGGTTGTACAGTCTTCTGACTTAGCAGTAAAACTCTAAGGCCAGCGACAAAAACAATGGCAATGGAAAACACAGTGGTAGGACGCAGCATCTCTGTTTTTTTTTAATATGTTTCACTAAGTTTGTGTGTGCATGTGCGTGACAAAGATAGGCAGACCTACCTTCACCCTCCTTCTATTGTCCAATGGACTCATATTAACCAACATTTTACTGAAGTAATTGTTCCGCCATCTTGCAATATATCTTTTATTCCTTACAACCCTATAGGGAGGCACATATGAGATACCTATACACCGACAGTCAGGTAAATCGGACTACCGGTTGATTTTAAGGTAATTTTTATAGTGGTCGTTAGAGTAAGCATAAAGTGTTATCTTCTGGTTGGAATTGGCATAATTGTGGAAAAAATGCATTAAGGCGTGGCCTGTGGTGCCCCTTGTGGAGGAATCAGTTCAGGTGTCTGTGTGAATAATATACCTGGTCTGTATTTTCATTATGTCATAATGTAATGCACACATGAAGTGTATCCATCCATAAGTTTTACACTGGTCAGCCATTTTGTCCACCATTGTAATATATCTCTTATTCCTTACAACCCTATAGGGAGGCACATATGAGACACCTGTACACCAACACTCAGGTCAATCGGATTACTGGTTGATTTTAAGATAATTTTTAAAGTGGTCATTAGAGTTAGTACCCCTGGAGTACTGGCCACCCTTGTTGACACCCTAGTGTGCTGCTCAGCAAAAACTGCAGAAACGGCGCCAGGGTCAGTGGGCTGCCCGAGCCCGTGTGGACTGGACAGGCAGTCGACTGGCCATCCGACACGCCCCGCTTCCTGCTCTGCGGCCTGCTGCCGCCCCGCTTCCTGCTCCGCGGCCTGCTGCCGCCCCGGTCCCTGCTCCACGGCCTGCTGCTGCCCCGAGTCCACCGCAAATATTTTTTGGAGGGGGGCTATGGGGCCCTGTATGGGGCCCTCCGAGGGGACCCGACCCACCTCTTCCTACTCCTGAGGCGGGGCCGCCTGCTCTCCCTGCTCTGACTCCTGGTCCTTTCCCTTCTCCGGCTCCTGATCCTCCACCGGCTCCTGATCCTCCGCCTCCGCTGGCTCCTGCTCTCCCGGCTCTGGACCCTCCGCCATCATCTGACCCTTGCACCACCTCCACGCCTCCACCTGTCCCCGGTCGCCGTCCCGAGGCGGAGCCTACGCCTTGATGCCCTCCCCGTCCTCCCCTTTGTTTGTTTAGCACGTCCGGGTGTATTTGTAGTTATGTCATAAACACAAGAAATCATAAATATAAGTATACATTTATATACATAAAGCTGCTGGCCCGGACGGCATTTCTCCCGGTGTCCTCAAAACATGCTACACTCAGCTTTACTGATATTTTTTATGTATCTCTGTCATTGTGTGTAGTTCATTGTGTGTAGACAATTGTGTGTAGACCTGTCCTGCCCTGACCCACCTGGACAAAACCAACGCCTATGTGAGAATACTGTTCAAAGACTTTAGCTTAGCATTCAACACAGTCATCCCTTTGTGGAACATTTATTTATTACTATATCCTTATTCATTAGTCTGTTAGAAAGTCTTTTGTACTCTGAATGCTTGAAATATTACGTATACTAAAAGATTTGTCTTTCCTTGTCTCCAACTTATAATGCCAGTATCTGTGTTCAGGGGCAGTAAAGAGTGGACTGTCAGCTGAACCGGGTCTAAGAACTGTCCTTTAAGGGAGAACTCTTAAACAGCAGGGGGCTATTATTACTTGCATTCAACATGTGAACGGGACTCTAGTCCTTATTTGGGGGACCTAAGTTAACCAAAGGCCCCATATAGTAACTTTCCAGGTTGATATACGTCAGCTTTTGACCAGGTTGTCTGGGCAATCCACATTCTATGATTTCCTATGCCTCCTGGAGCCATCTGTGTGCAACCTTGCATTTTCTAGGCTAACTCGTGGTGGCAACTATTCTTTATATGTGCATGCTGCAAATACTATTTTTGTCACCTATGCTGTTGGAACAGAATTAAGCTTAAATCTAGCAATGCAATTATCAGAGCAATTGTCATGACACTCCGTTGGTTTGTGTACTTGTACTCTGTCTTGTCTTGATGATTGATCCCATGGATCCATAAAATTAAACCTGAAGTAATCAACTGTTATACGAATGAGTGAAGAGTTTCTTTCTACAGTAAATTGTGGACATTTTCCATCTTCCACACCCACTAGGCTGGTCAACAAATTCTATGACCTAGGGATCAGCCCCTCTCTGCAACTGGACTTTGGACTTCCTTACCAACAGACCCCAGTCTGTCAGGTTAGACAACTTCCCTCCTCCCCCCAATCCTGAAAACTGGTGTTCCACAAGACTGCGTGCTGAGCCCCCTCCTGTACTCCCTCTTCACCTATGACTGCGTTCCTGTACGCGCTGACAACAACCTGGCCCTCAATGCAAAGAAAACCAAGGAGCTCATTGTGGATTAAAGGAAGTCTAAAGGCTTCAGTCATGCCCCAGTTCTGATCGATGGCACTGAAGGGGAGCATGTGCCCAGCTTCAAATTCCTGGGTGTCCACATCTCCGAGGACCTCTCCTGGACCCTCAACACCTCAACCCTGGTCAAAAAGGAGACTGAAGAAGGCCCATCTGTCTTCCAAGATGATCCAAGAACTTTTACTGCCGCACAATCGAGAGCATTCTGACTAACTGTGCCACAGTGTGGTTTGGCGGATGCTCCGTGACCGACCAGAAGGCCTTGCAACGGGTGGTGAAAACCATCCAGCACATCACTGTTGCCCAGCTCCCAACCATCGAATACCTCAAGCGCAAGCGATGTCTGCATAGGGTGGCCAGACATCCCGATTTTTCCCGGGACACTCCTGTATTTCAGTCCGTTTTCAGTTGTCCCAAATTATTTAGAAAAAATCATGTTTTGTCCCGTATTTTCACTTTGTCCTGTTTTTTTATTGGCCTGACCTACTGTCCATTCGAATGTGACAGGTTGTCATAATTTGCCACCACTGTAATTCTTAAAGTTGCTTATTTTTTACAGACTATGATCCATTAACATTTTAGTTCTCACGACCAGCCAAGCCCAAGCAACTGTGCACGCTAAATCCCACCTCGCTGTAACAACCATCCATGAAGGCAATGTTATTTGTTCGAGTATATTTTGCATTAAAGTGCACTGCTTTCAATTACAAACTCATTAAAGACAAGCAGACTCTGAGAATGATTGGCTCATGTGAAAAGTACAACAGGCCACCGAACTCCACACCGCCTGAATGAAATTAGCAAAAGTGAGTGGGCATAATTATGTAACGTTATTACAGTTGTTGCTGTGTGCACCTGAAACGTAGGCTGTGTTAATTTTTCAGAGCTTAATGTGTTCATGTTGTCTGGTGTACAAACACTCTTTTGTTGTTGTTTCAATCCATTTCATTAATTTGTTAAGTATGCAATATTTTGTTATAGTATAGCCAGAGAGACGCAATGTGTATCGCCAGAGAGACGTAATGTGTTGTTCTGAATAAAACGCTCCTTTGTTGCTTCAATCCAATCTGGTCACCCCATGTCTGCACAGGGCATGTGGTATCATTGGGGACCCTTCACATCCCATGCCACAAACTGTTTGCCCTCTTTCCATCAGGCAGGCGGTACAGGTCTCTTCGTTCCCGCACCAGCAGGATCAGGAACAGTTTGTCTGATATCATGGGAAATGATTTTCTAGTACTAAAATAGCAATTTAGCATGATTCCTCAAGGATCAGGTATAGGAGTCATCGGTGCTGGAAATGGGTGCTGTCTAGATTTGATCAAAAATTACTTTTGCCGGACCGCGTAAGCAGAGCCGGTGCAGAAGAGCGAATGTCACTGACTGACTGACTGACCCTATTTAACTGACTGTTAAATCAGTTAAATAGCCACTACCCTATTTAACACTGACTGTTAAATAGGGTAGTGGTTAGAGACGCGGACTACAGACCAACAGGTCCCGCGTTTGACTCCTGTCACAGTCAAAACACATTATGCCTTAAGATTTGTTCAGGACAGACAAAAGCTTCGCTAGCTACAACCTTCAGTAGCTACGTAATAGGAAGCCTAAAATAAAACAGTTCTGGTGGATATTAGGATTTGTTCAGGATAGACAAACACTTCGCTGGCTACACAATTCTCTGGTCTTTTCACTTGAAGAAAAAGTCAGTTATCGTCACCTATATTGACAGATACTGTATCAGTGTCATTCAGGAATGGCTAATTAGCTGTTAAAACGGCCAGTGGCAAAAAAGGATTTGTTCAGGATAGACAAAAACTTCGCTGGCTACAACCTTCAGTAGCTACATTATAGGAAGCCTAAAATGAAACTGTTTACTGTTATATTGCGAGTATTTCTGGTGGATATTAAAATTATGTCTTAGGATTTGTTCAGGATAGACAAAAACTTTGCTGACTACACGATTCTCGTCTTTTCACTTGACAAAAAAGTCAGTTATCGTCACCTATATTTATACAGTAGTTATTGTATCAATGTCATTCACGAATGGCTAATAAGCTTTTAAAATGGCCAGTGGCAAAAGCCATACAGTTCATAGAAGCTATTTGTGGTGGAGGTAAACTTACTAAGAAACGTTGCTCAGTTTAACACAATGCTTAATGGTGTCAAGTCATAAAGTTCATAGATGCTATTTGTGGTGGAGATAAACTTAATAAGAAACGTTACTCAGTTTAACACAATGGTTAATGGTGTCAAACGAAATATTCAAACTTGGCGTGACGTTAATATTTGACAAAATTATACAAGGTCAAGAGGCTATACTGACACTCAGCAAATGTATAGCTCTGTGGTGTAGTGGTTAGAGACACAGCCTTTGATGTGGGTGATTCCGGATTTGATTCTTGGGAGGGTGACACTTTTTATTGCAGGCCGGCTGAACTAGGCTTGCCTGGCTTGTTTTCAAATAGTGATGGTGCTATTTTTTTACAGCAGTAATGTCCTGCCTGCACTTTGTGATCAGTTGAATGCCACTTTGGTGTATAAAAGTACCAATCTCCTACCGAAACAACAAAATCTGTACATTATTCCAAACTTTTGGCCACCAGTGTATATCTTGGTTGTTTTTCATATTTAATGCTGTGAAACTCTGGTAATTTCTTTTACATGACAATAACAACCCTGTCCTGTGTAGCTCGGGTAGCAGAGCACGGCGCTAGCAACGCAAGAAGTTGTGGGTTTGGTGCACAAAGTGGGACCAGGTCAGAATTATATGCACTGCACCTGACTGGGACTGGGGGGGCATGGCCGGAGCATGGAGAGCTCTCTGATGAACTCTTAGGTACTTAATTCCAAACAGAATTTCCTTATTCCATCACCTAGGAAAATATGTCATGTAAGAACCATTTTGAATGCTTCAGCTTCATAGTGGATTAACTGAATTGTTGAATTGTTTTAAATTAAACTGATTGTTTTATTAAGCTGATTGCTTATCACATTCACACAGCAACGCCAATAATAATTGCTTAAGGCAAGGCACTCCGCTATCCAACTGGCTAATATCAAAATATTCTAAGGCCACACATATGTTTATACATTTAACAAACGCTGAATGCAGTAACCTCTTATAATGTAAGCCAGCTGAATTTAAGCTTTAGGTTTAGCTACTATTTGCATATAAACCACTGCAAACAACTAACACTTTCCCTAAGCTTCTGTTGATCTGAAATAGTTAGGGCTTTTGTTAACATACCAGCAACTTGGTAACACTAACCAATGCTGTCTGATGACAAAACCTGGGATCAAGTTGAAAAGAATTGCAATATTTATCTGTACTTGACTGAGCTTGCCTGAGTTTTCCCAAAACTGTTTTCCCAAAAATAATCCTAAAACTGTCTGGCTCTCCAGACAGGCTAGAGCGAAAGCCTAACATATATTTTTTTCAAATGTATGTATATCAATCTATATACTACTGTATATATTATAGTATTATTTTAAATAGTATCTGAACCCTCATTTGCTGACCACAGTGACTTAAGTCTTCCCGCCGCAGGGTCCGCCAAACACAATGCCTCCCTAACCCAAACATAAAAGGAACACAGTAATGGGCATATTTGTTGAATTGTAGAAATTTATGATTTCATAAAAAATCTATATATTATAATATGACACTATTTTAAGTGGTATTTGAAAATCAGGGACGGTTTGTAAAACATTTATTTAGCCTAGTCCTAGCCTATTAAATACTTTTAACTGACGTTCTATTTTTCTAATGTTTTCGTAGGTTTGGGTATGTGAGCCTCAGACATCCATTTGAACAAAATAAACAATTGAATTAACCAAACAGCAGGGTTTGAATTGTTGATTTTGACTTTTAAAACAGTCAACTGTTTGACTTTTTCGCATGTGGGCCCTTTCAGTGCACATTGTTGTTTCAAACTAAAGGTATTAAGACTTCCTATTGGATTTGGCAAAAACAAAATGTCTAAACCAGCCCTCCTCTTTTCATCCCATATCCTTCTTCCTGTGTCACTCAATTTCAGAATGGAAGTGTATTGGTTGGGGTATCACAAAGGCACAAAGGCAAATGCCTCATCAGGAAATTCCATGCCTGACTAATCTGATCCTATAGCCTACTTCCACAGCCCTGATGCTTCTCACAAGCCTTTGCACTCGTCAAGCTCAAAGAACAAAAACACTTGTGTTAGAATTATGGGCCTATACCATTTGCATAGATATCAAACCACTGTAGTGATCTTTCCATTGCTTGAGCTGTACTTTTTGTCCCTGTTATCTGTTTAGAAATGCAAAAAGCTCCCGTAGATGTGTGTTGATAGGAAAACGACAGCGCAAAGAAGACAGGATCTTTCATGCTGACATTCTCCTGTATCCACAAATAAGTGCTCAAAAGGCGCTTACTTTATGTACAGTATAGTATCTGATGGCTGCTACAGGAACATGGTGAATATACAGTTCTCTTGCCATGTGAGTCTGAATCTCAAGGTATATAAAGTTGGAGGATTTTAATAATTGTTTAACATTGATTTAAGTGGGTGAATCGATGACGGTATTATATTTAATTATTTTATATCAAGAGCCTTTTGACAGCTTTTCATGTCATAACTCTTTCTCCATTCATGTACAATGAGCAGATCATTGAACAAGAGTAAGACTACAGATATCCATGTATAGAAATGTCTTTGTTTTCTAAAGAAAAGCACTTTTTGGTCAATTAAAATAATATTAAATTGATCAGAAATACAGTGTAGACCACTGTTTCTCAACTTTGCTCCTGGGCGCCTCCCTGCCCTGCATGTTTTAGATCTCTCTCTGCTCTGTCACACCTGATTCAAATGATCAGCTTATTATCAAGTCCTTCATGAGCTACATCAGTTATGTTAGGGCAGTGAGAGCTCTAAAACATGCAGGGCAGCGTGGCGCCCAGGAGCAGGGTTGAGAAACACTGGTGTAGACATTGTTAATGTTGGAGATGACTATTGTAGCTGGAAACGGCTGATTTTAATGGAATATCTACAGAGGCCCATTATCTGCAAACATCAGTCCTGTTTTCCAATGGCACGTTGTGTTTGCTAATCCAAGCTAATCAATTTCAGAAGCTAACTGATCATTAGAAAACCCTTTTGTGATTAGGTTAGCACAGCTGAAAACTGTTGTTCTGATTATAGAAGCAATAAATCTGGCCTTCTTTAAACTAGTTTAGTATTTTCAGCATCAACGTTTTTGGGTTTGATTATAGGCTCAAAATGACCAGAAACAAAGAGCTTTCTTCTGAAACTCGTCAGTCTATACTTGTTCTGAGTAATGAAGGTGAGTAACAAAATTGAGTATTCTGAGTATTCCATGCAAGAAATTGCCAAGAAACTAAAGAACTCCACAGAACAGCACAAACTGTCTCTAACCAGAATAGTAGGACAACTGGGAGGTCCCAGTGCACAACTGAGCAAGAGGACAAATACAAGGGAGTGTCTAGTTTGAGAAACAGACGCCTCACAGGTCCTCAACTGGCAGCTTTATTAAATAGTACCCACAAAACACCAGTCTCAACGTCAAC
This sequence comes from Esox masquinongy, assembly GCA_016801175.1. Taxonomy (NCBI): domain Eukaryota; kingdom Metazoa; phylum Chordata; class Actinopteri; order Esociformes; family Esocidae; genus Esox; species Esox masquinongy. Next base: position 13,280 of record JACXGI010015584.1, read on the forward strand.
AGTGAAGAGGCGACTCTGGGATGCCGGCCTTCCAGGCAAACTCAGTAATGTGGGAATCCCAGCCAACTGAAGTGTATAAAGGACAATGTGTACAAAAGCTACCATCAATATTAAAATACAATGTTGCACGATAGATTGAATTTTCAATTCCTATACGGAATTCTCAAAGGTAGTTACCCAATCTTAGATTTTGGGACCTATAGGAAACCCTATAAATTAACTGCTTATTTAAAATCACTAGGGCTATCACCCCCTCGATATCCAGCGCAATTGGTGAATTTTTCATGATGATATTATAGGGGTAAATTCCAATTATCAATGTTTGAAATTGATATGGTTGAAGAGCTTTGGAATATGGTGAAAGGGGTTATATGGCTTAGGCTCCCGTGTATGACTCCCTTCACTGGAAATAGCTCACTTGTCTTCATTGATTATGTTGACAAAATCAGCAGAGATTAAATTCTGAAGTGTACAGAAACCTCATGTATGCAAAAGTACAAGCAAATGCTTCCAAACTCAATGGACAGCATTTCTTCATACAGTAAGAAAATTATATCAAACAAACTGCCATAGTATTTAGAGTTTTTCAAAAAGTGGAAAGCTATTGACGGGCCAAATCAAATTCCAGAATGAAATCTAATTAAACATTAAAGATGAAACCAAAAAACAAACAATGAAGCGGGTTCAGTAAGGGACTGGCAGAGCAAAACCAGTCTGGTGGGGTCAGGTGGTTGCACGCTTCAAAGGATATGCAACTATATACTAAATTTTTTGTGCTTAATTTCTCCCAATGCGTTTGGTACCTTGCGGGACTATATATTGCGGGACTAATAGAGGGACTATTTATGTTAAAAATTTTATACTGATATTAATACTGTTATAAAAAAAACAATACATAAACAATATGTTGGATATGTCTATGTCAGTTACACAATATTTGAGCCCAATTTTAAAGTTCCGGCATATACAGATATACACTGACTTTCCCAAAGCACTGCATCATTTGTGATGTTGCCTGAATGTTGTTTGAATTTAACTGAAAGTTTTTAGTGAAATCAAGCTGCAAGCTTACAATGAGGTTTACAGTATTTGTTTGAACAGATCTGTGCACTGTTTCACTATATACCACAGGAGGGTGTGATAATGAGGACACAAAACACACTTGCTCAAACAGAGTACTGCTCTGGCAACTGGCTGCTGGTGGGCACATTGACTGGGAGGGCCAAAAGAGAGGGCGGCTTCATTCCCACAAAATGACGCAGGAACAGAGAGCCATTCATGGTTGGGATCCTAGGCAGTGTGGAGATATATTTGTTTTTTTCTACACTCACTCTGCACTGTAGTCTCTCACTGGAGTCTCTTTGTCTAGACACTCAATTTACATTGACTATACTTTCACACTCAAAAAGCATGCATATAAATGTATTTGTGATCTGTAACGCCAGCAGAGTGCACCACGTCGTTTTGTATGCCTCTTGACAGAGAGGTAGGCAACTGATTCTCTAGGAGGCGAATGGATCTTAACAATGCAGGAATGTCTGTTTGTGTTTGTGTATGTGCTTGTGAGAGTCTGTGTATGTATGTGTATGTGCTTGTGAGAGTCTGTGTATGTATGTTTTTGCATGCGTATGTATGTTAGTTTGTTGGTTTGTGGATTTGTGAGTGTGCGTGACCCCGTGAGCGTGGCAAAAGAGGCAAGATTTGGAGGCCACATTTGTGTTCCTATAGTAACAATGATGGAAGTTTAGAAGGGCAACCCCCCCCCCCCTTTTTTCCTTCCCTGCCCTCTCACTCTCTTGAAACGAGACAGACAGTGTCCGGAACTCAGGGGTGTATGACAATGAGAGACTGGAGCAGGTTGCAAAGAACGACAACAAGATTTTACTTTTACGAAAAGGTGGAGGAGTGTTGGACTTCTGTTGAAGTTCGGAACCTTATACATTTTGATTTCTGGAGTGCAAGGTGCAGTACAAATGTGTAATCTTTGTCTATGTTGTAGAAGTTAACTCAGCATTTATGAATTGGTTTCTATGGTAGAAAAGAACTTAGCTCTGTTCCTGGACTAGATCTAGCATGAACATTGCTCAGGGAGAAAGCCCCCCATTTTGTACCCATGAAACATTTTCTCACAGTGTGAAACCTGTTGCACCCGGGAAAAAAGGAGTCCTTGCAGACAGAAAGAGAGTGTGAGAAATAGGGACATAACTGAAAGGTCTCAATTTTTTGAAGCTGTTAGATTTTGAGTTAGCAGTAAACAAAGCTGAAAGTTTCTGTATCTGTACACAATTGAAGCTGGATTGTTTCTTTCACATTATGTTGGACTTCTTTGTGTGCATAATTTGGTTATGCCTGTCCTTGCCACATTGTTTGTGACCTAAATTGCACAGTTGCTGTCATGTAGACAGAAATAAAAAAGTAGAGCTGTAGAGATATTACAGTATCATAATGACAACAACAATTACAATTTTCTGGTAAAGTATATGTATCAAGTAAGTGTGGCTATTATCACCAGCCAAAAGGGCAAACTCGTTCATCAGATAATGAGAACACCTGTTTAATAAGATCTATTTTATTATTTTACACTGTAATTTAAGCTTTGATGTTATTATGAAAATTATGTTAACCAGTTTTCTGTACTCCCAGAGGTTCTAACCCACCCTCCTCATGAGGACAGGCTTTACAGCATTCCCAGAATAGCGGCATGGCTGAACAGCGCTGCCCGTTCCCCCTTTCCCCATCGGTGGACAGAGGTTCCACCTGCACCCCTGACTCCACCCTCACCTTAGCCCAGACAGAGGAGTTCTTTGACCAGATCGCTACCTCTCAGAGCCAGAGGTTGAATGACCAGAGGGCCAGTGTCAGCGACTTCCCTGAGCTGAAGATTGCCCACAACAACCTGGGCCATCAGTGTGCCACCTGTGCTCCCCAGGAGCCCACCGATGACTTCTTCAACATGCTGATCAAGTACCAGGTCAGAATGAAGAAACCACTTGGAGTGACAATTCTACCTACACTACCTTTCAAAAGTTTTGGGTCACTTAGAAAATTCCTTGTTTTTGAAAGAAAAGCACATTTTTTTGTCCATTAAAATAACAATCCCGGAGTCCCCTCTTCACTGTTGACATTGAGACTGGAATTTTGCAGGCATTATTTAATGAAGCTGCCAGTTGCGGAACTGTGAGGCATCCGTTTCTCATACTAGACACTAATGTTTTTTTCCTCTTGCTCAGTTGTCCACCGGTTCTCCCACTCCTCTTTCTATTCTGGTTAGAGCCAGTTTGCGTTTTTCTATGAAAGGTGTAGTACAAAACGTTGTATGAGATCTTCAGTTTCTTGGAAATTTCTCACATGGAATAGCCTTCATTTTTCAGAACAAGAATAGACTGATGTGTTTCAGAAGAAATATATTTGTTTTTGGCCATTTTGAGCCTCTTAAAATGATAAACTTGGATTAGCAAACACAACGTGCCATTGGAACACAGGATTTATGGTTGCTGATAACAGGCCTCTGTATGCGTATGTAGATATTCCATTAAAAACAGCCATTTCCAGCTACAACCATCATTTACAACATTAAGTGTCAATGTACACTGTATTTCTGATCAATTTGATGTAATTTTAAAGGACAAAAAATGTGTTTTGCTTTCGAAAACAAGAACATTTCTAAGTGACCATAAACTTTTGAATGGTAGTGTACTGTATATACAGGTGCTGGTCATATAATTAGAATATCATCAAAAAGTTGACTTATTTCAGTAATTCCATTCAAAAAGTGAAACTTGTATAATGTATACATTCATTCCACACAGACTGATATATTTCAAGTGTTTATTTCTTTTAATTTTGATGATTATAACTGACAACTAATGAAAACCCCAAATCAGTATCTCAGAAAATTAGAATATTGTGAAAAGGTTCAATATTGAAGACACCTGGTGCCACACTC
>JACXGI010015585.1:0-17212 GCA_016801175.1 Esox masquinongy
TGTGTGTGTGTGTGTGTGTGTGTGTGTGTGTGTGTGGTTACATAAATGTTGACAACATTTCTTTGAGGGTGCAGAGAAATGGCATAGCCACGCATCACGCTGCCTCCAGAGAGGATTCAAACAGTCACATTGCTCAGATATGAGCTCTGGCATAGCACACCGCACGCGGTTTGCTATGCCGTGTGTGTGTGTTTGTGTTTGTAAATGCCTTTGTAAGTATTCCAAACCCTTCCATGGTGACATCGCCACTTCGATTTGTAGGAATAGGAAAGGGAAACATTTCATCTCTTCACCACTGCTCCTTTACTTGCATACACATGCTGAAAGGTGACAATTTAAAGGAAAAACCGACATTAAGTGTCTCAGTAAGGTGTTGGGAAACCAAAAGCTGCCAGAACAGCATCAATGTGCCTTGGCATAGATTCTACACGTGTCTGGAACTCTGCTGTAGGGATGGAACACAATTCTTTCAGAAGATATTCCCTCATTTGGTGTTTTGGTGATGGTGGTGGAGAGCGCTGTCTAACACGTCGGTCAAAAATCTCCCATCTGGTGTTCAATTAGATTGAGATCTGCTGACTGCGAAGGCCATTACATGATTGGCTCCATATTCACATTCATCAAACCATTCAGTGACCCCTTGTGCCCTGTGGACGGGGGCGTTGTATTCCTGGAAGTGGCCACCCCCATCAGGATAGAAATGTTACACCATAGGATTATGGTGATCACTCAGAATGACAGTGTAATGATTTGCAGTGACCCTTCCCTCTAAGAGGACAAGTGGAACCCAAACCTTGCCTGGAAAATTCCCCAACCCGCAGAAAAGCCTCCAGAGCCCCTTACTATGGGGGTTCAAGCATTCAGGTTTTTCCTTTAATTCGTCACCTTTCTTTACCTGTATAGACACTCATGAGATGACGAGGCCGTTTCAGTGTATTTTAGAAAGGTAGGAGACAAACGTCCAAAGGGTCTGCTTTGGTAGACATTCAGCTTTATTGCAAATGGCACCCAGTTCCCTATCTATGGGTCCTGGTCGGAGCAAGTGCAAACAGGAATTAGAGCAACATTTGGGAGACATCACCCTACATTTGAAACATTTCTGGGCTTCAGTGATAAGCGGTGCAAGGTTCTTTTTGAGGCATGGTGGCGGTATTCTGGGGATATTAGACAGTCCGGACAGGACAGTGTGTAAGATGGGGAGATTACTGAGCTATTTTCAGGACGATAAGGGCTGTTGCCCCTTTTAGAGAGAATGACGCGAGAGATGGAGCCAGAGAGACAGACAGAGAGAGATGGAGAGATGGACGTGAAGGGATTACACTGTCACAGTGACCTGAGCTTGGCAGTGCCACCCGCTCACCTCGGAGAAGAGAGAGAGAGAGAGAGAGAGAGAGAGAGAGAGAGAGATCGGGTGTGTGCGTGTGTGTGTGTGTGGGGGGGGGCAGACCGGAGAAAGAGAGACAAAGGATGTTTCATGACAAGTTGTGAAGGAGAGAGAGGTTTTCGCATGGCGAGTTTTGAAAGAGAGGATTCTACATACATGGCCAGTTATCATAGAGAGAAAGGTTTCTGCATGGCAAGTTATCAAAGAGAGTTGGGAAGCACCACTAAGAAAATGATTGGCCCACAGCCGGTATTCTTAAAGCACAATCGACCATGTTTTGTTGTATTTGTACCTGTGTACCCTGGCATAAAGAAGGGAGCAGTTGTTCATGACAGGTTCTGAAAAAGAGAGTGTGAGAAGGAGAGGTTGTCGCATGGCAAGTTGTGTACGTGTGTGTGTGAGAAAGAAAAAGATAGAAAGAGACAGACAGAGAGAGATACACACACAGACAGAGAGAGAGAGAGAGAGAGAGAGAGAGAGAGAGAGAGGTTGTTGCAGGTTAAGAAAGTAGGATGGATAGGCAACGGGAATAGAGGCTAGTCATTAAAAGGAAAAATACATGTAACAGCAGTGAGAAAATAGTACTTGATAGCTGTTTGAAAGAGAGTGCATTAAAGAACAAATCAATGAATGATGTATTAAAGAAAGGATTGCTTTACGTACAGAGGGGTTGAGGAGAGACGGGTTGGGAGAAGGACAGTGAGATTGAAGAGAGTCTTATTAAAAGGGAATGGTGGAAGTGATAGGTAACAGAGGTAAAGGGAGAATGTCAGATGTACATTAGAGAGACGACAGACAAAGACCAAAAGACTTGAGGACAAGAAGTGAAGCGTGAATCCAAGGAAAGCACAATAGAGAGAGCGAAAGCTTAATATAAACACAGGATAACAGAAGGGACAGAGGAAAGGGTGAGAGAGAGGAAGGTAAGAGAGCAATACAGAGAAAAGAAGTTAACATTACCATTTAATTCATTTCTGCAGATGCTGTTATCCAGTGTGACTTACAGTAGAGAGTGCATTTCATTTGTGTACATGTTTGATAAACAGGTTTGGTTGCAGCAAAAGGTGATAGAGAAAGACCCAAAGAAAGCTAGATAGAGGAAGGAAGAGGATTATAAGAAAGAGGACATGTTGTTTTTCTATAGAAGTTGATCAGGTGGAGTGAGAGAGACTCAGCCATGTATCATCAGTTTGGAAGCCATATGTGTGTTTGCCTGTGTGGGAGGGCACCCATTTTGTTAGTGCAAGCATAACGCTAGGAGCAGAGTTTACAAAGCAAACCATTAACCTCAATGTCACATACAGCTGTTGTTGACAGGTGTTTTTTTTACCGTTATTTTACCAGGTCTTTCCCAGGTCGCTGAAAAGCTGCCTTACCCAGATCGTTGAAAAGACAGCTATACAAACACATCAATTTTCAGTTGTGCTGAAAACCAAATCCCAAACCAATCATTCGCACTTTTGTTATATTTATCAAAGTAGTAGTACATGGATACAGTCAATGTTAGGTATGCGCCAAAGATAACCTTAATACAAGTGCTCCCACAACTCCTGACCGTGACATTTCACATTTTAATTTTAACCATAAACTGACACCTGATAGAATTAGTCAAAGGTTAAGGATTATTTGAGTAAGTTTATACCAGCTAGCCACATACCGTTAGCTACACATACAACAAATGTTACTAGCATATTTCACTTTGAAGTTCAAAAAAGAGGAATAGTTAATAGTTCTTGTTTACCAGAGAGAGCAAAATATGGTGAATACCAGAAGGTAGTTTACCCAGGCAGTTAGTTCTGGCTACATTGCATTAAGCTTGGTCTGTTCTGCTTAGTTGCTGTTCTTTCATGGTTCATTAGTTAATAACATATTTGGTATGATTATGAAATAAATGACGATATTGTCATCAAAACTGGATTCTTAGCTACATAGCCTATATTAGAGTTCCCATCAGGCCAGAAAATTAGAGACCGGTCAGACCATCGTCTGGTTCACAAGATTCTGCTGAACACAGTAAAAGAAAAATCACCCGCTAGCACAAACATAACGGAATCAGTGGACACAGTAACATGACCATATTCAACCACGCATGCGTGATTATAGACTCTTAGGGATCAACAACATTACATTCAAGGATCTTTTCTTTTACTTGAATAGGGCAACTGTTTTGGGGCAAAACAACAGCCACAATGGACCAACCTGATTTTGCCTACAATTCTGTCCATGGTCGTTATGTATGGAAATTCCTGTAGCCCGTAGTAAGACAATCTTAAGTAACTGGAGCTAACCTAAAGTATTACACAGGCCATGACTGAAGTCTCAGATATCGGCTAATAGTTAAGTGCTAGCAAAGGGACAGACGTCTATTTCGGGAATCTCCATTCTTTAATTTTCAGGCATTTGGCGATCCTAGGACATGCATACTCTGTCTGTCTCCCGACAGCCCAGCCTGGCCTGTTTTTAAGGGCAAAGAAACAATCCCAATTAAGCAACCACAGGTGGAATCACTTGTTCGCTGGCCGTACTCAGCAGCCAGGCTGTGGTGGTCTGCAGGGTCAAGAAGACGCCAGGACGCCCAGTCGCTCACAGAAGCCCCAAAACAAATGAGAAATGACAGGTTTCTGAAGAATGTGTGCTTTTTTTCTTCTTTTTTACATATATTACAAGAAAACAAACAAGGAGACGAGAGGAAGACATTAAAAAGTAAGTGCTGGCCATTATGAAAAAGACCAGAGGCTGCACAGGTAAGAGCGAAGCTGTGTACTGTAGCATTGGGCCCTCAGAACCATGACAGCTGTCACACAGAGCAGTGTCAGGGAATACACTATGGAGCTTAGTCTTGGAGTAGTGTGGTCTTTGTAACATCTTATATTGTATGTGAAAGTGTATAGAGTTGATTTAGCAGGGATAAATCTAGTCCCAGCTGTCCTCCCAATCTGACATTTTGGAGCCCTTTTCTTTCTTTGATTTAGCTTTGAAATAGTTTGTGGATGGGTTGACTGATTGAAATGCTTCATATAGACAGTATATTATATTCTTTATGTTTGGCTGATTTTAAAGCACCTGTCAAACATCTTTTCAAATGCAGGAAAGTGTTTATGAATAATCTTCAGATATCTGAAGTTATTTCCACAGAGGTCATAGTTTCCCCTCATTCCCCTCAATGAAAGCAACCATATTTTCTTAAAGATATACTTTCAGGCATCCTATGGTTTATTTGATGGGAAAGTAGTGAAAGATAAAGTGGTTTTGTTGAAATAGCAGAAAGTGGGTCTTGAGCCCACGGCGCCACAATACCTGTGTTCTCCCAGAAGCATCAGCTAAGACTACTGGACCAGCCTAGGAGACACACGAGTCCCGTCCAGGCACAGATCTCATATGAACTGGAATCCCAACGATGAAATGCAGTATGAAAGGTTAGCAGAGGGGTGAAGGAGGCAGGATTGACGCTGGTCTGAGATCAACAAGCACTGTCATTTACTTTACAAAAATGTTATTTTGCAGGTGCCATTGAGGTACTGCGTTTGGTTTCCGATGCCGACCGGAAGTCAGTACATAAGAAATGTGTTAATGATAATTACTTATTCACTTGCAGCATTAAAGGTGTGATTTTTCTGTCTTAAACATTGTTTAACTAGAGACTGACCGTTATTATCTTGTGAAGCTCAATAACATCATCGTCAATATCAGCCCTCAGATCACACATCCTTCAGACATCTAGCAGGCTAGTTCCCGTTATCATTAGCTGTGGTCTCTACTATATATTCAAAGCAGTGACAATTTTCCATTGGAGTGTGTTTTAAAATAAGGGTATTTAATGTTCCGTGATGTCATGGCAGTTGGAAGAACAATAAGTCTGGTGTCAGGTGAGTTGGGGTTGCTGTGTGGCAAGTGAGGCGGGGTGTCACGTAACAGTCCTGTAACAGGCATGGACTGGCTGATTTAGTGACGGGCTGGGTGGCTGGCTGGCTGGCTGGCAGACTGGATGGCTGATTACAGAAAAGTAGGTCATTTGAGCTGGGGTCGCATCCATTATTGTTCAATAACCTACACCATAGTTGGATTTTATATAAATCTTCCTATATTGTCCTGCTGTTTGTAAAATGACTATGCTTAATAAGTCAAGAAAGCAAGTACTATAAATCTAAACAGTCTTTAGTTGTTGTTTGACACCAATTTAACAATACTGTCTAAAATGACAGCAGTGGTTTAATTTGGCACTCAAGAATCCGTTGAAGCCTAAACGTAAAGGAAGGTCTGGATTGCTCTGTTTTCTGTCAAGAAATGACAGTGGAACACAGGCAGAATAGTTGAAATGGAACAGCAACTGTTTCAGGGTGGGATTGTGGATCGTTGGCAAACCCTGGCCATTGAGTGGCCAATGGAGCCCTCTGCAATTAGTCTCATTACTCCTGCCATTCAATTAATCAATTAAGCCACCAGAGTGGCTACAGCAGGGCCCAGAGCTTTAGGGATTTCTAGTCACCGCTACAGAGCAATCATTGTTCGACAGCAAGATACATACTGCGCTAAACAGACAAGATAATATATGGTACTGAGAGTCATGTCTAATTGGTCTTGAGGTTTGACCAGGTTGGTACAGTTTAATGGTTATGTGTAGAGCAATAAGACTGTAGATCTGTGGTTAAGCCCTTTCTATATCCAGTCATGTATGAAAAGCCCCGTGGGCTCTGGTCGAAAGTCATGTGCTACATTTGCAATCGGAGGCCATTTTGGATGAAGCTCTGTTTTACCTCAGCAGCACTCTTCCAATCCCTACCGTCATTTGGGCCTATTATCATTATGACACTTTTAGTAGCGAGCGTATTAATGTTTCAGCCTTTTATGGCTTGTCAAGATCTTAGCCGAACCACTTTATTAAAGTTATTAGTCAATGTTCTTTGTTTATGAGGTTTTGGATGAGGTAGCGAGCTAGCAGAATATTTCCCGGTGCCTTAGGGAGGAGGAGAGGAAGTGCTGGCGCCATGTTTCTGGGTAAACTTCCTATGTCTGAGCTCGTCTTTATAGCGAGTCTCAATGCAGCGGTGCTGGTTTGGGATCAGTTCAGGTCACCTTTTAAGATCTTTCTGAATGTAAGTGTACAGACAGGGGGGACGCAATCGTAGATCATCAATGCTGCTCACTGCTTCCATATCGACCCAGCTCCTGCCCGTTTGCCTCTATACGGATTATGGGCTCTGCCATTGCACAGAGATCATAAGTTGACACCTTCCTTTATGGGTAGTGTTGTGGTTAGCGAGGTGTATATTATACAGAGTGAACATGTAATGTCCAATCCAAGCCTAGTAACCCAACAAAGACAGAGACATGTCAGGTTTCAGGATTTGAGGGCTTGCCATTGATAAATTGAATGTGTTTGAAAATAGATTCACTTGACAGAATCGTCCACGAATAGCCCAGACCATCGTAAAGGTTTTCTACGACAACACATTCAAGTGGAACTAAATCACTATGATCGTTTTTTAACATCCTCGTGGTCTCTAAACTCTGACTAACCCTACCTCTTAATTTCCTCCAGTGGAGCTCCAGTACTCAAGGATCAGGCACTGGCCACTTATCAGCCACCAGACAGCCAGAGCGGGTAGAGTTCTCCTTAACCCCACCCCTGGTCCTGGAGGGGCCTCTATAGACACCTCGTGGCTTTTCAACGAGCTATAAGTAGGAACACTCACACGCCACCAGTACAAGCAGCTAGAGTAGAGTCGTGTCAAGACGGCCACAGGTTGAACGTGAAGTAGTTGCTAGCTAATTGGTCCCAGATCAGTTTGTGCCGTATTTCTCCCATCCGCTTCCCCCGCAACACCCTCGAGTATCGTTTGTCCTAACTCAGCATGTTTTCCTAACTGATATTGCCAATATTTTCCCTCCTGGACTTCAGTATTGTGAGGGAGTTAAGCAGATATAACTGGGTAACGTCAGCAGAATGAGTGGTGGATGGGGATGGATATGCATTAATGTTTGCCCTCAAGGACAAAGATAGGGGTACCCTATTTACTGTGTAGTGTGCTGCTTAGACGAAATTGGGCATATATGAACAATTTTAATAGTTTGCATAGTTTCTTTTTTTTGTGTTAGTTCACTCACGTGTACTCTTTTATGAGTGTAATGCAAATGTGCAACGGAAAGGAGGAACAGAAGTCGGTGCGTGAACCTTAAAACTAAATTGAAATCGTTAAAACTAAACTGAGATTGTTAATTGAGAGGTTTGCAATGGAAAGGTCCAGTGGAAGGTCCAGAGTTGAGACTGAGTGATATAAGCCCTGCTTCAATGAAATAGCAAGACATTGCAAGTCCAGAAAGTGTGAGTAACAGCGTTCCATTGCAAGAAACAGCTTTGGATTACCAATAGATAGTAGATAGCCTATGGTGAACAATGCTGACTCAGTCAGCCTGAGGCCGATCTGTCTATCCTGTTCCCCTATACTGTCTCCCTTGCCAGTTGGCTTTGAAAGATGCCAGTGCTTTTGTTCTCAGATGTACAGCAACCTACTTTTGCAAAGGAGACTGTAGCAAAGTACTGTATGGCTGGACATATTTAAAGGGGACATTTTTGTTCTACTTCCTGGGACTAACCATTGGAATAGCTAATCCTATTCCAGTCTCGTTCGGTAACAAGATAAGTCATGTCATTGTTCAAAATCCTGTCTTGTAAACGTTAGAGGCACGTTTCTACATAGTGTATATTATTTCTGTCATTTTATTCCTCATCCTTTAAATAAAAACAATATTAACAATTGAAATGTTAAGAAAGATTTAAATTTGTCACGTTTGTAACGCCAGTAAGATAGGTGCTTTGCTGTGACCGGTTTTGGGCAGGTAAGAGTAGTTTTCTGCCTTGTTTCGCTACTGCCATGGACATGTCAGTGCTCCGTGTAGAGTATGTCTACGGCAGGAGTCAGGTATAGCCAAGCTTAATTCTCTGCTCACGGTTCTCACAGCCAGAGTAAAACACAAATGGCTTGGTAATGTTCTATGCGAACCGCAGTGGTGCTCTGAAGACATTCAACAGATGACTAATATGAAAACCACTGCTTCACTGAACTGATCACCTCCACCCACCCACCCTCTCTTTCTCTCTCCTTCTATCTCCCTCTCTTTCTCTCTGCACTCCAGATGTCTTTTAGACATCTTTTTTGCCTTTAGTTATTTTATCACCAGGGACACGCAGCAAGATGCAGCAAGAGATGCAGCAAGAGAGATGGAGAGCAGGAGGCTGAGGGATAAAGGGCTGGATGGAAGAAGGGTTAGAGGTTGGGGGCCAGGAGAAAGGAGTGATGGCTGTGCCGTAATGGGGGGCTCAGGTGGGGAGGAAGGCGGGTTCCTGTTATAGTAATGAGGGTGGGAACAGCTAACACCTGCCCCAGCAGAGCTCTCCTTGTCTCCCTTCCTGTCCGTCTCCCCTTATCTCTCCCACTCTGTTTTTCCCTCTATCGCTCTGTCTCTCTGTGCTCTATCGCTCTCTGCCTGCTCCCAAACACGGTTCCCCCTCTCTGACTCCATCACCCAGCTCCTCCATGACAGTGACACAGCCTCATCCCCGTCCCCTCTTCATCTTAATCCCCCCCCCCCAGAAATGTGCGGATGTGCCCTCCAGAGCAAGACAGGTGAGGGTGTGACTACTTGCACACACCCGGGACGGCAGAGGTGAGTGCCCAGGCCAATGTGCTGCCTGTGTGTTCACAATGTAAGGGGCTGAGGAGCAGAATAATAAAGGGAGGAATGGAGAGAGTGAGGGGAGGAAAGGAGCTAGTACTAAAAATAGACTCGCTGGCCTCCCATATTGTGCTTTTGCTAAGTCACATCAGCCCCAAGCAGAATACTGGAAGACTCCTGGTATAAAATAATTCTCTCCCTTTTCTTTCTACTCCCCTGCTCCTAGAGGAATAGGGAGGACTCCTCCCATTTTGGGTTGTCATTTTTCTTGGTCATTTGTGCTAGATTTATTATTATTATTTTAATCCTCTAGAGTCTTGTTGCTTGCGTGTTTTAAAGCATTGTGTAGCGTTAAGCACCCGGTTGACAGGTGTCAGTCACACTCACACCCTTCCTAATGTGATATCCTCCAGTCTTCCTTTCCTCCCACCAGTCCCAGTTTCTGTTGAAAAGCATACAGATTAACACTGTGTCTGTGTGCCTGTGTGTCTGTGTCTGTGCGTGCGTGTTGATTTGCCGAATGACCAACCTTCATCCCATCCCTAAGAGCGGAATATTTCTAAACAAAACAGCAGCACTCAGCCTAGTCTCTCTCTCTCTCGCTTGCTCACCCACACTCACACAGACATACACACAAGCACGCGCACAGCTACTGTAACGGAAGGAAAAAACACAGAAAAGCAGAAAGAGCTTTTAGAAAGACTGGACAACGACAGCACCATAGAAACTACACAACCTTTTAGGAAGTATATAAAGCATAGAGAAAGGGCAGAGGCTTTCTCAGTATAAAAAGCCCAATAGCCAATTTAGACTTTGGATTGTGTGTGTGACATTAAAGGAAACAAACAAAAAATACACACACACACACACACACACACACACACACATACACACACACACACACACACACACACAGTCCCACTCTTCTGCTAGGAATTCTTTCTGTTCTCTCCATTGCGCTGTCCTCTGTCTCGGTTGGCTGCACCCCATCAAACCATCAAAAGACTGAAGAAGAAATACTTCTGCATATTAATGGATGATATTTTAAAACACCTCCCTCATCCATATACATACATGTCTCAGCAGCCTTGGGCATAGCTGCTGCTTCAGTGTACTCTATAGACACACGCGAACATTCGCGCGCACACACACACAGTGCCTTTGGAAAGTATTCAGACCCCTTTACATTCTCATTGCATTTGTATGTTATAGACTTAAATTAGAATTGATGAAGACAGTTTACAGTCAGTCTATAGACACATGCTGATAATGCAAAAACACATTTCTAGAAATCTATGGTCAACATATTGAAAAAAATATCTGAAAAATCTCATGCACTTAAGTATTAACACCCTTTAATCAGTATTTTGTAGAAGTGCCTTCGGCAGCGATTACAGCTTCTTGGGTTTAACTCAACGAGCTTTGCACACCTGGATTTGGAGAGTTTCTCCCATTTTCTTGCCGATCCTCTCAAGCGATGTTAGATTGGATTGGCTGTGTACTGTAATTTACTCTGTTCATCCTTTCCTTAATCCTGACCAGGTTTTTCAGTTCCTGCCGCTGAAAATCATCCCCATAGCATGATGATCCCACCACCATTCTTTAGCGTAGGGATGTTATTATCCAGGTGAAAAGCTGTTCATTGTTTTCACCAGATGTAGCACTTGGCATTAAGGCCTCATAGTTCAATTCTGATCTCATCAGACCAGAGGATCTTTTTCCTCATGCATTCGGGGTCCTGTAGGTGGAATATCTTTTCCCCTTACTCAGGAGTGTATGAGTGCTGCAGAGGTGGTTGTCCTTTTCTGCAGAGAAACTCTAAAGCTCTGTCAGAGCGGCCATTGTGTTCCCGACCAAGGCACTTCTTGCCTGGTTACTTCATTTAGCCTTACCGCCCGCTCTCGGAAGAGGTCTTGGTGGTTCCAAACGTGCGCAGTCATTTGTGTGCGTGGCCTCACTCCGCCCTCCTGTCATGTTTAATTTAAGGCCATTCTGGATGTTTATTTCCAGCTCGGCATCACTTTGTATTTATGAGCTCTTACTGTATTTCTGGGAACGGGAATCATTTCAACCAAATACTCCTCTCCATATACACATGGGCTTTCTGCAGAGCGACACAACAATGTGCATTCAAGCATACTCACATGCATGTCTGCGAACGCACGATCCCCTTCCTCTCATTAACCCGCCTCGTCTGCATATCCACAATGGTAATCTGTGCCAATACCACAGCAGACAGCCTCACGCATCTTAAACCAGGGCGGCGCGCAATCATTTAAAGATGGCTCCCACTGACACTCGCATAACCTCACTTAGCTTGGTGCCATGGCCAGCTGACTATATATAGCCTCATAACGTATTTACACAGATTAATGGGTAGAGAGGAAGAGAAGAATCGAAAAAGGGAGGGGGGTGGAAGAGAGAGGAACAGAGGGATGAGGTGTGATTTCTAGCTTCCTATGCGCGTGCGTGCATGCGCGTGCGTGCATGCCTGTGTGTGTGTGTGTGGTTTCTAGGATTATTTTTACCGTTGAACACCAGAGATGAGTCAGCTTCATAACCCCAAATAATTAGCGTGGTGTTACAGGCCTGGAAATCGTTAAAACGGCGCACACATGAAATATTCAGAGACTTTTTGGATGGTGTGTGAGGGTGTGGGTGCAAGCAACAGCGGATCTCTGGTGTGAATGTACGTGCCATGTTTGGTTAAACGTCCGTACCGATTTTATCGTGTTACCTCACAAGATCGTTTGTGCTGGGTTAGAGTATATGTTCACATGAGACTATTTGTCTGTAAAAGTGCTTTATGTTTGTCGCTGTGTGTTTGTGTTAGCGGTTGGTTTGTGTGAGGTGTTTGCTAGCTTGCTTTGTGAGGTAATTATACTGTTGCCATGGCCACCCACACAGTGTGCTTATCTTTATAGTACTTTTGTGTCACTCTAGTGAAAATAACCTCCCCCCAAACACACACACACACACACACCCTGTCTCTCTCACACATACACAGACACACATACACAAAACCCACACAGTCTCACGCACCCACATACATGGCGCTGTCAAACATTCGTGCGGAAGAGCTCTATGCAGTTCAGATCTTCAGTGTATACGTCTTTTTTTTCTATTCCAGTTGATGTATGGGCAAATCTACATTGCACAATACAGAGTTAATTTTTTGCCATGATATTTTGTGTTATTAGTTGCAGCCTGGCTGTGTTTCTTTTGGGAATAATACCACGTCGGACAGATGAATAATTTTGATTAAGATGTATGCCAAAATAGGACTATTATAAATGGCACTAGCTCCGGCTGCTCTTAGAAAAAAACAAATAGTACATGTACAGTAATCACACACATCAACAAACAGCATGGAAATGGAAATCCACAACAAATAGAAACCTGTTCATTGGGTCGTGGACACTGAAATTTAATAAATTTTCCTTGTCAATCAACTTGGTACACAGTCTAGAAATATCCTCGTACACTATCAGAAATATCAATATCATAGTTACATCATAGCTATCAAAACGCCACATCCAAAGACATCACCACACAGGACTTTGCACTTTCATCCCCTGGTCTTCTGTGGAGTCACATTCGGAAGGTCTAATGGAACACTTTGACCTACTTGGCTTTCATTAGCATGGCCTGATAGGTGTTAGTTTTATCAGCTTAGTCTACCAAGCACCAATCGCTATGTTGTGATGTTGCTGTGGGATAGCTGTGTGAGCATACAGGGCTACTGAGCTGTCTCGATAGTTACTGCACTGACTTGCTGAGTAAATTAAAATTCATTCATTTTGATGAAAGTGTTGTAGGCTGTCATCTGTTAGTACAAAGTGGTGGGCTCAGTCTGAATGTAATCAAAGTATTCATTTACATGATCAAAATGTCAGAAATGCTGCTTCATGATGCCACACCTTTTAATACTCTGAAAGCAAAAACTCCCTTAAAACAATACGGTCCCTCACTTAAGGCCAACGTTGAGTGGGAGGTTAACCATTCCAGTCTCCACCTAGTCTGCTGTCCTGTGGCCTCTTTATCAGTCCCTGCCACTAAGAAGCATCCCCATAGCATGATGCTTCCACCAACATCCTTTACCCTAGGGTTGGTATCAGCCAGATGATGATTGCCACCTTGTTTCGTTAGTCTTGGCAGCAAAAGCTGTGACGTCCTTATTGAAATAAAACATTGCATCATCCCCATACTAGTTGCCATGGCTAACATTAGCTACAGCACTCCCACCTGACTGTTTAACAGCAGTACCAAACATTCATTGTGCCAGTTCTACACAGTCATTTCTTGTGTAGGCTGCTATCCTATCTTGCTATCCTGTATTGGAAGGGCAAAGGTTGGCCTCAACAATTGTAATGCAGTTTGCCCAGTGTTTGTGTGTTGAAATTGCGATGTCGGTCCTTTGCATTGGTTTAAGGTTACGCATCCTGAGGGCAGCAATGTTAAACACTATAACGTCAGCTATAACGTTAATCACTGCGTCATGTACATTGTTTAATATTACAAGCTGTTTTTCCCTTGGCCATTGGAGTAAATATTGTTTTACAATTCACTCTCAGCAAATGCCATCAGGGCAAGTTGGACGGAGGAGGATCCGGGCGCTGAAATCTCAGTAGCAGACTCGCAACTTAGAACTCTGATCAAAGAATTATAGACCTGATTTACCCCAATGATATTCTGATACCAAATGAAGGCCTGTATGAAAATGTGTGTACCCTGGTGAAAGTCGCTGTGAATAAGATAATGGCTAAAATGTAAAATGTGTTTTATGATAATTTCTATGTCAACTAGATTAAAGGTTTATTTTACAGTGAGTAATATAACAAATTCAAAGCAACAGTCACATTGTTTCCATCAGGTTTGACTCGACTTCAGAAGGATGTAGTTTAGGTTCTGAATATCATCAAGGAAAATAAATATTTCCACGGTCATCTGAGCAGTCTGAGCTTTTTACTCTGGCATATTACAGCTTGTTTCTAGGCTAAATAGTTGTGGATATACAATAGACGTTGTTATAGATTACTGTAAATCATGAATAGTGACAGATAAAAAGTTGAGAACCCCTAGTCTACTGGGTGATTTAATTGAATCATCACTGTTATGACTACAATAATTCCACTTTATGTAAAAAAGGTCCAGCAGGTAGGTTACAAGTGTAGCCTATTGTAGGAATATGCTTGCTTGATGAGCCAAATGATGTGTTAAATTCAGGAACACGGACAGCGCTGTCATTGTCAACAGTGCCTGGCTGCTTGCCCAAAGCAAATTGCAACTTGAAAGAATTGAATGGACAACTGGTCGGTTTGAACCATAACAATATTATGAATACATTTGTCATACTAACGTTTTTTATGACAATCTGTCACTTGTTGTTTAGATATGGTGTTGATAACCAGTAGAGAAGGAATGTATATTCAAGATTATGGTAAATTGAATGTTTTTTATCATGGCAAAAAAAATCATCTTCTCTTTCGATCTAATATAAATGTCTTTATTGATCGCGACATCATAGCTCTTCATTCCTTCTCTTCTCCGGGAACAACGTTGTCGCCAAGCTCGTATAGATGCTATATAGTGTTTGCTGGTTGTTCAGATAGTGTTGGCTCGGACTAGACATACAGCAGCGATATGAATGTTGGAAGGTATTCGCTAACGTGTATCCCAGGGGACTCCAAATCCAGTCAAGTTTTTGTTCCAGCCCAGGATGTTTGCAGTTTTCCTCAGAGCCCCTAAGCTGTGCACTGTGAGTATCCACTTCTCGCTTATATCCCTCCATTTCCTCTCAGATAACCCAGACAGCGATTAGCGTCCTATTGCCATTGCTTTGTGTTCCAGTAGCCAAGGCAGACAGGTCTAAACACTAGCAGATAAATGGTGGTTATTCCCATTCACTGTGTGTTGTTTATCAAGATGGTCGCCGTGACAACGGCGGGGCATGCCACTGTCCGGGTCCCCCTGGGTGAAAGGGGAGGGTTTTGTCGTGTCCAGCTGTAACTGAAGCGATTGCAGTCAACGGTTTGGCCTATCAGGCTTTGTAGCCTGGGGTTGATTCTGTCACTGAGGCGTGTCCGCTGAAACATATCACAGAGTGAGAAGGAGACAGAGAGATACGGACAGAGAGAGATACAGATAAAGAGAGAGGTGAACAGAGAGAGAGATACACAGATGCACAGAAAGAGAGTGGGAGAGATGGGGAGAGACTCTTGAGAGTAGTCTGGAGACAGACACGCACACAAACAAAATGGATGTACTGTTCTGTACAGCTATTGACCGAAAGGGAGTTAGGCAGAAAGAGAGAGTGTGACTGGAGCAGAGAGATAGAGATGTATTATCAGGCTGACTGCCTAAACTGTACTGTCCAGACCCGGTGACAGGATGACCTGGTGAACACACATGATACAGAGGCCCGGCTTCTCCGATAGCCCACGGCTGTCGTTATGGTTCCGACACTTGCACTGAACACACCTCTTTCGACTGGTTCATGTGTCCGAACCCGCGGTGTCACGCTCACGAGTGGGACGCCACGGAGACCTTTGGGTTATTTGGGACGAGCCCCGCGGTTGGCCGATACAGGGGCAGATCAAAAAGGCTGTCCCAAATGGCACCCTCGTTAACCATGTAGCGCACTACTCTTCACCGGGGCTCTTGGGGAATAGGGCGCCGTGTCCCAATAGCAGCATCCACGGGGAGAAGAAACCCCATTACAATGGGTCCCCGCCAACGCCCTGTTGAGGGAGTTACAGGACTCCCGCTGGGAGTAGGAGGAGGGCGCGTTGCGAGGTCCCCCCTGTTGAAACGGGTCGTCGTGGCCGGTGCTGTGTTTACCGTCGGTTGGTATTTAGTGCCGCTGTCGATTCTCAACGAGGGTGTTTCGCTGTTTGTTTCTATTCATAGAACTTAATGTAAGGCAGCAACTGTGACAGGCATTCAGGAAAAAAAAGCATTATGTAACGTTCCCAACACATGAAGTTGTAGACACCAGAAAAGGAACCAGGTGAGCCTAGTTCAGCCTAGTGATGCTTTGGGCAATGTTCTGCTGGGAAACCTTGGGTCCTGCCGTTCATGTGGATGTTACTTTGACACGTACCACCTACCTGAGCATTGTTGCAGACCATGTGCACCCTTTCATGGCAATGGTATTCCCTGATGGCATTGGCCTTTTTCAGCAACATAATGCACCCTTTTACTGCGCAAGGGGTTGTGGTCTATATTACCCCAAAAAGCATGCACGGATGCGTGCTTCAGAAATCCACCAGAAATAGTTGCAATATAACCGTAAACAGTTTTATTTTAGGCTTACTATAACGTAGCTACTGAAGCTTGTAGCCAGCAAATTTTTTTTCTATCCTGAACCAATCCTAATGCATACTTTGTTCTGTCTGTGGCGAGGATTGAACACTGGTCACCCCCACATGGCAGTCCGCGTTTCTAACTCCTACGCTATTTAACAAGGGGTAGTCAGTCAGTCCAGTCTGTCCAGTTTGTCAGTCCAGTCAGTCAGACAGATAGACAGTCAGTCACTCACTCAGTAAGAGACATTCGCTCTTCTTGGCCGGCTTAACTTACGTGGTCCGGCAATTTTATGATCAAGGTGTCTAATTGTCTCAATCTAATAAAGGTACGACAATTTTATTTTCAAATGAAATCTATTTTTTTGGGCTTATTTGGTCCATTTGCAGCATATCCATTATTTTAAAACTGATTCTAAATATGTTTTTGCCCCCGACCATCCACTCTGACAGAACCCACTGCTGAATGTACTTACCTACACCTGACGTTCTCCATTCTGCTGTTGGCTGTGGAACCTCTCAGGGCCAATTAGCGTGTCCTGATCAGTCACCCAGGCAGGTGACACACACACACACAAACACACACACACAGTGCTTGGTTAATTTGAATAGCACAAAGCAGGACAGAAATCATTACTGAGTGCAACGTGGCGTGACACCTTTCTGATCAGCGTGAAGGAAACGAGCGAACGAGAGGGAAGAGTAATGTTGAAGGTGTCACTGCTCATTTTCTGAAGGTGCTGAGATAACATTTAAATGAGCAGATTGCTTTGTTTAGAACACGGGACAGCACGCGGCGTTGTGTGGAATAGGAATTCCAACCGCTCGTGACGTGTGTGTGTGTGTGTGT
>JACXGI010015587.1:0-18119 GCA_016801175.1 Esox masquinongy
AACTCTTGTTTAGATATCATGGATGGTTAGTCCTTACATCCATAACGGTGTCTATGAATTTGAGAGCGCCGTTGGCAGTGCTCACAATGGAGTCTTCGATATGCCTCTACCAGCTTTTGATTTGACCAGTTTTTCCCATTTTTAAATGTACATTGGGAGACTGGTCAGTATGGAGATAGAAATCTATCAAAATGGTGTAAATTTGTAAGTAGCGAGTCACAAACACACTTCTCAAATAAATGAAGGGAACACGCAATAATCACAGTATAACACCAAGACAATTAAACTTCAGGGATATCAATCTGTCCAGTTAGGAAGCATAAGTGATTGTGACCATTGTGATCAATGTCACCTGTTTTGGTGCAAATGAAAGTGCGGATGGCACATTCATACGTGCCGTCGCAAGGTTTGCTGTTTCTCCCAGTACAGTCTAAAGAGCATGGAGGAGATACCAGGAGATGGGCTGTTACACGAGGTGAGCTGTACAGGACCGTACAACCCAGTAGCAGGACCAGTATCTGCACCTTTGTGCGAAGAGTAACAGGAGGAGCACTGCCTGAGCCCTACAAAATGACCTCCAGCAGGCTACTGGTGTGCATGTTTCTGACCAAACAGTCAGAAACAGACTCCATGAGGGTGGCATGAGGGCACAATGCCCCCTAGTGCAGGGGTTCTTAAACTTCTTCACTGGCGTCCCCCAGAAACAAATGTTTCAAATATTGCAACCCCCGCACATGCATGCGCACATATCATAAGGCCTCACACTACGCAACACAAATGTAGACACGTTGAGTAGATCATATTAAGATAACTAATAAAAGAACCCCCCCAACTAGGCCTATTACATATAATGACCTGTTCTCTCTGGTATGTTTAATAATTGGTAAGTGAAGGCCGAGCAACTTATTTAATAAGATGGGAGGGTCTGCTATTTGGAGCACAACAGCTGCATCCAGGGTTTGATCATCAATATGACAACTCTGAGATCCTCCACATTGAGACGTGATGTGTATTTGTTTTAAATGCAGATAGTTCCAGAAATATTTGGACACTGACACAATTTTCATAATTTTGACTCTGTACACCACCACAATGGATTTGAAATGAAACATGATGCAACTGAAGTGCAGATTTTCAGCTTTAATTCAAGGGGTTGAACAAAAATATATGAAACTGCAACTATTTTCATACACAGTACCCTTATTTCAGGGGCTCAAATGTCATTGAAGAAATTAACACAATCATAAATTAGATTTTAATTTTGAATACTTTGTCGAGAATCCTTTGCAGGAATGATTGCTT
Organism: Esox masquinongy; assembly: GCA_016801175.1. NCBI lineage: Eukaryota > Metazoa > Chordata > Actinopteri > Esociformes > Esocidae > Esox > Esox masquinongy. The sequence continues at coordinate 1,303 of JACXGI010015587.1, forward strand.
GACATCTGGAATGCATGGACATCACCAAACACTGGGTTTATTCCTATGTGATGCTTTGCCAGGCCTTTACTGCAACTGTCTTCAGTTGCTGTTTGCTGTTGGGTATTTCTGCCTTCAGTTTTGTCTTCAGCAATTGAAATGCATGCTCGATCGGGTTGAGATCAGGTGATTGACTCGGCCATTGCAGAATATTCCACTTCTTTGCCTTAAAAAAACTCCTGGGTTGCTTTCGCAGTATGTTTTGGGACATTGTCCATATGTAAAGTGAAGCTCCGTCCAATCAATTTCGCTGAATTCAGCTGAATCTGAGCAGACAATATATCCCTATACACTTCAGAATTCATCCAGCTGCTTCTGTCTTCTGTCACATCATCAATAAACATTAGTGACCCAGTGCCATTGGAAGCCATGCATGCCCACGCAATCACACTGCCTCCACTGTGTTTTACAGATGTGGAATGCTTTAGATCATGAGCCGTTCCAAGCCTTCTCCATACTTTTTTCTTCCCATCATTCTGGTACAGGTTGATCTTAGTATCATGTGTACAAAGAATGCGGTTCTGGAACTGTTCCGGGCCTTTCTATACTTGAGGCTTATGAATGGTGAACCCTCTGTATTTGCTCTCATGAAGTCTTCTCTTAGTGGTATATTTGGATAATGATATCTCCTGGAGTGTGTTCTTCACATGGCTAGATGTTGTGAAGGGGTTTTTCTTTATCAGGGAAAGGATCCTACGATCATACACCACTTGTCTTCCGTGGACGTCCAGGCCTTTTTGTGTTGCAGAACTCACCAGTGCATTCTTTTTTTCTCAGAATGTACTAAATTGTTGATATGGCCATTCCTAATTTTCCTGCGAGCTCTCTAATGGATTTCTTTTTCGCAGTCTAAGGATGGCCTGTTTCACTTGCATTGAGAGCACATGTTGTGGGTTCACAGCAATAGCTTCCAAATGCGAATGCCACACCTGGCATCAACTCCAGACCTTTTACCTGCTTAAATGAAGAAATAATGAAGGAATAGCCCACACCTCTCCATGAAACAGTTTTGAGTCAAATTACACTGAACAAAATTATAAACTCAACACTTTTGTTTTTGCCCCCATTCATCATGAGCTGAACTCAAAGATCTAAGACTTTCTTTATGTACACAAAAGGCCTATTTCTCTCAAATATTGTTCACAAATCTGTTTAAATCTGTGTTAGTGAGCACTTCTCCTTTGCCGAGATAATCCATCCACCTCACAGGTGTGGCACATCAAGATGCTGATCAGACAGCATGAGTATTGCAGAGGTGTGCCTTAGGCTGGCCACAAGAAAAGGCCACTCGAAAATGTGCAGTTCCATCACACAGCACAATGCCACAGATGTCGCAAGTGTTGAGGGAGCGTGGAATTGGCATGCTGACTGCAGGAATGTCCACCAGAGCTGTTGCCCGTGAATTGAATGTTCATTTCTCTACCATAAGCCATCTCCAAAGGCGTTTCAGGGAATTTGGCAGTACATCCAACCAGCCTCACAACCGCAGACCAAGTGTAACCACACCAGCCCAGGATCTCCATATCCAGCATGTTGACCTCCAAGATCGTCTGAGACCAGCCACCCGGACAGCTGCTGCAACAATCGGTTTGCATAACCACAGAATTTCTGCACAAACTGTCAGGAACCATCTCAGGGAAGCTCATCTGCATGCTCGTCGTCCTCATCGGGGTCTCGACCTGACTGCAGTTCGTCGTCGTAACCGACTTGAATGGGCAAATGCTCACATTCGATGGTGTCTGGCACTTTGGAGAGGTGTTCTCTTCACTTCTCTTCCTAGTTCTTGCATAGCCAGCATAGTCACCGGACATGTCACCCATTGAGCATGTTTGGGATGCTCTGGATCGGCGTATACAACAGCGTGTTCCAGGTCCCGCCAATAGCCAGCAACTTCGCACAGCCATTGATGAGGAGTGGACCAACATTCCACAGGCCACAATCAACAACCTGATCAACTCTATGCGAAGGAGATGTGTTGCACTGCGTGAGGCAAATGGTGGTCACACCAGATACTGACTGGTTTTCGGCCCCCCCCCGGACCTCCCCAATACAGTGAAACTGCACATTTTCGAGTGGCCTTTTACTGTGGCCAGCCTAAGGCACACCTGTGCAATACTCATGCTGTCTGATCAGCATCTTGATATGCCACACCTGTGAGGTGGATGGATTTTCTCGGCAAAGGAGTAGTGCTCACTAACACAGATTTAGACAGATTTGTGAACAATATTTGAGAGAAATAGGCCTTTTGTGTACATAGAAAATGTCTTAGATCTTTGAGTTCAGCTCATGATAAACGGGGGCAAAAACAAGTGTTGCGTTTATAATTTTGTTCAGTGTACTTTTGGCCCCTTGAAAAAGAGGGGGCGATCATAGAAAGCTGTAATTCCTAAACCCTTCCTCCAATTTGGATGTAAATATGCTCAAATTAAAGCTGAGAGACGGTACTTTAAGCCCATATTCATTATTTAACTCTAACTTGAGTTTATTTTGATAAACAGCCAAAACAACAAAACTTGTGTCAGTGTCCAATTATTTCCAGACCTAACTTGTCAATGTTGGAAATGTTGCCACACATAAGTAGGGTAATCCAAACAGAATCAGTACATCCATCGTTGCTTTGCTTTGGATAGTCATGGGTGTTCCTCCGCAACTGAAATCAGCAAGTTTGTGGCGAACTTTGCCTTTATGGTCCGATCACTGGACATCTCCATCAGTGCGTCCTCCAAGTTGGATGACAAGTGATCTCCACTTACCGTGATTAGTTGTAGTATCCAGTCATATTGCCATACAGTCTCGTTTGGGAAGTACTTCATAAAGTGATCCAGGAGGCCTTGGAGATGTGAAGTGATAATTTACATCATGTTATTGAAATCCAATTCATTGCCCTCCACAAATTCTTCCAGCTCAGGAAACATTCCGACATTGCCGCCTTTAGCTTGCCCATCTATCGCGCTTGCCCATCTAACTTTTCTGTGAATGCATCAATTTTATCAGACAATGACAATAGGCCTATATTTGTATTTGTGCCTTGTAGTGATGAGTTAAGTACATTAAGTTTGTTGAATATATACAAGATTTACCAACCATTTGGAATCTGTTAGATGGTCTGCGAGTTGGGACCCAGACTCAATCAGGAAAACACACTTTATCACACTGCTCAAACAGGCGGGTGAGAACTTTCCCCTGCAAAAGCCACCTGCTCTCATTCACAGATGAGAGCAAGTTCACTCTGAGCACATGTGACAGACGTGAGAGAGTCAGATGCCGCCGTGGCGAACGTTATGCTGCCTGCAACATCATCCAACATGACTGGTTTGACAGTGGGTCAGTGATGGTCTGGGGAGGCATATCCTTGGAGGGTCCTATAGAGCTTCATGTGCTAGCCAACGGTACCCTGACTGCTGTTAGGTACCGGGATTAAATCCTCAGACCCATCGTCAGACCATATGCTGGTGCAGTGGGCCCTGGGTTCCTCCTGGTGCAGGACAATGCCCGGCCTTATGGGGCCAGAGTGTGTAGGCAGTTCATGGATGACGAAGGCATTGATGCCATTGACTGGCTGTCACGTTCCCAAGACCTAAATCCAATTGAGAACCTCTCAGATGTTATGTATTGGTTCATCTGACACCGCCATGAAGCTCCAAAGACTGTCCAGGAGTTCACTGATGCCCTGATCCAGGTCTTGGAGGAGATCCCCCAGGACACCATCCGCCGTCTCATCAAGAGCATGCCAAGACGTTGTCAGGAGAGCATACAGGTACATACACACTACTAAAGTCACACTACTAACGTCACATTATGAGTTGCAGTGATGAAATTCACACAAGTTGGAACAGCCTGTGATTTCAATTGTTTACTTTGATTTTTGGTGTGTTTGAATCCAGCCCACAATTGGTTGGTGATTTTGGTTTCCATTGACCGTTGTTACGTCATTTCATTCTAAACGAATTACACAATGTACAGTAAAGTGTATGATCTTTAATACATTTCGTTCATCGAGACCCGACGTGTGATTTAAATGTTCCCTTAAGTGTTTTGAGCAGTGTATATACAGCGAGTCACAAATACATAACACAACTGTCAAATAAAAATCACTGTCAAGAAATGCACTGAGCAGGCTAGATACTGAGCCATGGGGAGCAGAAAAGAACTGCCAAAAGACCTGAGTAACAAGTTAGTCAAACTTTATAGAGATGGAAAAAGATATAAAAAGATATCCAAAGCCTTGCAAATGCCAGTCAGTACTGTCCATTCACTCATTAAGAAGTGGAAAATTCAGGGATCTCTTGATACCAAGCAAAGGTCAGGTAGACCAAGAAAGATGTCAGCCAAAATTGCCAGAAGAATTGTTCGAGATACAAAGAAAAACCCACAGGTAACCTCAGGAGAAATACAGGCTGCTCTGGAAAAAGACAGTGTGGTTGTTTCAAGGAGCACAATACGATGATACTTGAACAAAGATGAGCTGCATGGTTGAGTTGCCAGAAAGAAGCCTTTACTGCACCAATGCCACAAAAAAGCCTGGTTCCAATATGCCCGACAACACCTTGACACGCCTCACAGCTTCTGGCACACTGTAATTTGGAGTGATGACACCGAAATAGAGCTTTATGATCACAGCCATAAGTGCTATGTTTGGAGAGGGGTCAACAAGGCCTATAGTGAACAGAGTACCATCCCCACTGTGAAGCATGTTGGTGGCTCACTGATGTTTTGGGGGGGGGGGGGGTGAGCTCTAAAGGCACGGGGAATCTTGTGAAAATTTATGGCAAGATGAATGCAGCATGTTATCAGAAAATACTGGCAGACAATTTACATTCTTCTGCATGAAAGCTGCACATAGGACGGTCTTGGACTTTCCAGTATGACAATGACCTTAAGCACAAGGCCAACTTGACCCTCCGGTGGTAACAGCAGAAAAAGGTGAATGTTCTGGAGTGGCCATCACAGTCTCCTGATCTTAATATCATCGAGCCACTCCGGGGACATCTCAAACGTACGGTTCATGCAAGACGACCAAAGACTTTGCATGACCTGGAGGCATTTTGCCAAGATGAATGGGCAGCTATAACACCAGCAAGAATTCAGGGCCTCATAGACTATTACAAAAGACTCCACACTGTCATTAATGCTAAAGGGGGCAACACACAGTATTGAGATCTAAGGGTATGCAGACTTTTGAACAGGGGTCAGTTCATTTTTTTTGTTGCCATGTTTTGTTTTATGATTGTGCCATTCTGTTGTGACCTACAGTTGAATGTGAATCCCATAAGAAATAAAAGACATGTTTAGCCTGCTCACTCATGTTCTTTACAAATGGTACATTTATTGCCAATTCTCCAAGGGCATGCAAACTTTTGAGCACAACTGTATATGGTTTCACAAACATATGCTCATATCCAAGAAGAAATGATGAATCATTAACAAAAACAAAGGATGATTAGCAAATAAATGTAAGACCGTTTTTAATGTTTGAATGTTTTTGTGAATGTTACAGTATTTGTCACCTGAATTTTATAGATTTGTGACTTGCATTACATTTGTGAGAGGCCTTTCGTATTTGTGAGTTGCTACAATTCATCATAAGTTAGGCTGTATGTTGCCGATTTCTGCCGCTCACAGCATTTTGTGGATTTTGGTTTTCAAACGATCAAGATGAACATTGACTTTGAACATTGGCGGATGGAAGTCACTTGCAGGTTGAGTTTTTAATCACCCAGTTAGCTAACTGAACATTGCCAGTCTTTCTACTCAGTCAAGTGTAACAGGGTGAAATGGTAAAGCATCCTATCAACCCATGTTATGCGTTTCAGTAGTTGCTAAGTAAAAAAGTGTTGCTGTAGGAAGACCATACCATTCCATTAGAGGGGTGGGCAATCAAAAGTTTCCCTAACTTTTATTTGATTAAATATTTTCTTATAAATAAGATCGCAGTAGAATTTAAAAAAAAAGTAAACGTACCGTTCTATATAGGTGGATACAATCGTTTTATCCGATATAAGATATTGTACATTTTGTGATCTACCCTATTTACATGTTGGTGCCTTCTGCTCCTCATTTCGAGAGATGCAACTGATAGGCAGGTCGGGTTAAGTTTCGGTCAATATAACATAATGCAAAAATTGTGTTAAACTCCAAAAATAGGTAAATACATGATTCAGTTCTGTCAAGGGATTATTGCACAAGTGTGTATGTATTACTTCCCAAAATGAAGTCATACATTTGTGTTTTTACGTATTTCATAAATAGACACGTGTAATGATAGTTACTTTCGTAACTCCAGTTCTAAGAATGGAGCGTCTGCTAATCAGCAGACAATAAAAATGTAAATATGCAAATTTTGCTTATATTAAAGAGGCACACACACCCCGCTCAGCCTTCCGAATAACCTTTCTTCACGAGAAAAGCATTCAGAGACTGGTCAGGGCATGAACCCTATGGGTGACGCTCCAGTCACTTAACTGGAGTTACGAAAGTAACTATCGTTCAATTTCGTGAAGCTTTGCCCACAGGAGCTTCGCTCCTATTGGTTTAGGGCAAAGCGAGCGAGCCCAAAATATACTCCTTGCCGGTCACCCTCATCCCCAAAAAACAGAGACAGGCGCCCAAACAGGACAGATCAAGCAAGAAACATTGTCCGCGCTACGGATCTACTTCCATTCAGCTCCGCCGCTGGCACAAACGAATGTGGACTGAAAACTCAGACACAAAACGAATGCACACACGGCAGCAACCCACCTGACACCTCCTCAATCAGTAAAAACTGAATCGTAGCGCTGAGGGCCAACCCAAAAACACACTGAGTCCCGAACCCGGCACAGACCAGGCACGCTGCTATCGCTGCACACAAACAGGACCGACAAACACACGCCCCAAAGGAACATACCTGCATGATGCAAAGGTGCGTTCCCAGCACCCCTAAACTTCAAAACAGGGAAGCGCACCGTGACACCGCTCAGCATCACACCACACAGCGTAGATGCCCAGGCAGGGCAAAACAGCCACACAGCCTCAACTGGGAGTCGAACCCCATTCCATCACACGAAAGGCGAGCACCTAACCAAAAAGCTACAAAGGCAATTTGGAGAACAGTAAAGAACAACACCCTAAGGCACCGTTTACACCGCTCGCCAGGCAGCGCTCAAACTCCGTCCTCAGACACACTGAGCACAGAGTGAGCCATAGTGCCTGCACCCATGTCTCTAACCATAACCCGTTTTCAGAGACAGCATCCTCAATGGGATCTGATTTATGGGCTCAAAAGGCGTGTCACACAACACCTCTAGAACCAAAGCCAAATCCCAGTGTGGCAACATCTGCCGAGGCACCAGCCGGAGACGGCGGGACCCAGCCAAAAAAAACTTTTCACTAAAGGATGACTAATAATAGGCATTTGTGGGAGAAATTGTACTTATCTAGCCTTTCAATTATAATCCTTTCCATATGTTATGTTTCTAGCATAGAAGCCTCTCTTGAATAATGCGCCAGTCAGGCCAAGGTGTTAGCTCCCTACTTTTATACCCAAAAGATATTCATCTTGTCGTTGTGTTACCTCCTGTGGTGTACCACTTGCCCTGTCTGGCAAGATTTGCTGCCTCGTCTAAATCCCTTATTTGGGCCTCAGGAAGTAATACAATGGTGTAGTAATTGTCTTAACCTGCATAGGTTAAGAATACAATGATAGATTCTTTATAAGCAGGAGGGATCAGGTCATTCAGGAGAGATTCCTTGCATACGCCTGATCATATGCAACTTCAGCCACTTGATGTGGCACTCCTACAGAGACCACACTCCACTCACTGAGTCCGCCCCAGCCCGTCAGGGACGCATCCATAAACACCGGGACGCATACAGACACTCTGCCCATGGGAACACCATGCAACATATTGCATGGGTTCCTCCAGTACTCAAGGTCCACTCAGAGAGCTCGGGATCACAACCAATTGTGGCCGATGATGCACAGGGTCCAATCGGAGATGTGCTAACCACCTCCGTAAGCCCCTTATGTGTAACAGCCCCAACGGAACCACCGTGTGGGCCGACAACATTAAGCCCAGTAGCAACATGACAGAGAGCACCGACACCATGCGTAATGGCCAGACACGCTTGAGGACCTACAGAGTCGCCTCTCTCCGCGCATCCAAAATGCGTGCCCTCATCGACACCATGGATTACTGGAGACCCAGAATCACCACCAGTTGACTGGGCTGAGGAGTGCTCTTCCAATTAACAGTGAAACCCAAAGTAGCGAGCTGAGTCACCAACCTACCAACACCAGTACCCCCTGACACCTCAGAGGTCCCAACGCAGTCTCCACACATTTCGTAAAACTGGCAGAATCGGGACATGAAAGTAAGCGTCCTACAGATCGATGCTGATGCAAAAATCCCCGTGGGTGCACAGACAGGAGTAGTGCCAGCCAGAGGTGCTCCTCCTGGTCCTTCTTCTGGCGTCTCTGTTAACGCCGTGCCAAACAGTGCATCCTCCACTAAAGGTGCATTCAGGAATGGAACCTTCTCAGGCTCCTTCAGGGAGGTGAGAGCCAACCACAGGTGCCTGACCTGCACCACGGACGTCGCCATCACCCAGTTGGCCTGCATCAGCTTCAAAATGGCAGCAGCAGCTCTAGTGACCTTGCTGATCTCCGCTGGAGTCAGGAAGGTGCGGCCCTCCTTAAATCCCGCCATCGCCGCCGCCAGCAGCCCAACATTGTTGTAGGCCGCCAGCGACTGCACAGAATGCGAGTACTGCTTCTTCGCCAGGAGCAAGACGTAGCCAGGGCACCCTCCAGAGGCGGGATGCCTTTACCCCACTTCTCCAAACTCAACCGTAGTGAAGGTGAGGTGAGACTTGACCATCCCTCACGTCATGAACGGAGCACCCCATGCCTCCTCCGAGTACTTCCGGAGGGAGGAGACCGGGCGGCACACGCATCCAGCGTGTGGCCTCAAAGATCTCTCCCTCCTCCTTCACCGTGGGTGTCGGAGTGGGAATGCGCAGGAGCACCAGGCAGCGCACGCGTGTCCAGTGTGCAGCCTCAAAGATGTCCCTCTCCCTCCTCCACTGTGGATGCCGGCATGGGAATGTGAAGGCGCCTGGCAGCAAAGAACTCAGAGTCAGCGCTAGTGATGGCCATTCGAGGCTTCATTATCGTTCTTCTAGCAGCAGGATATAATGCCAGCAGCGCTAACTGAGATTTTCTTTTTCAAAATAAAAGCCATCATTGAAATATATAAGGCAATATACAGTGGATAGTAAAAGTCTACAGACCCCTGTTAAAATGCCAGGTTTTTGTGATGTAAAAGAACAAGACAAAGATAAATCATATCAGAAGATTTTCCACTTTTAATGTGACCTATAATGTGAACAATTCAATTGAAAAACAAACTGAAATCTTCAAGGGGGAAAAATAAAAACCTTAAAATAACCTGGTTGCATAAGTGTGCACACCCTTTTATAACTGGGGATGTGACTGTGTTCAGAATTAACCAATCACATTCAAACTCATGTTAAACAGAAGTCATTACATACCTGCCATCATTTAAAGTGACTCTGATTAATCACAAATAAAGTTCAGGTGTTCTAGTAGGATTTTCCTTACATTTTCTTAGTTGCATCTCAGAGTAAAAGCCATGGTCCGCAGAGAGCTTCCAAAGCATCAGAGGGATCTCATTGTTGAAAGATATCAGTCAGGAGAAGGGTACAAAAGAATTTCCAAAGCATTAGATATACCATGGAACACAGTGGAGACAGTCATCATCAAGTGGAGAAAATATGGCACAACAGAGACATTACCAAGAACTGGACGTCCCTCCAAAATTCATGAAAAGATGAGAAGAAAACTGGTCAGGGAGGCTTCCAAGAGGCCTACAGCAACATTAAAGGAACTGCAGGAATTTCTGGCAAGTACTGGCTGTGTGCTACATGTGACAACAATCTCCCGTATTCTTCATATGAATGGGCTATGGGGTAGTGTGGCAAGACGGCCTTTTGTTACAAAGAAAAGCATCCAAGCCCGGCTACAGTTTGCAAAAATAAACATCAAGTCCCCCAAATGCATGTGGGAAACTGTGTTATGGTTTGATGAAACCAAGGTTGAATTTTTTGGCCATAATTCCAAAAGGTAAGTTTGGCGCAAAAACAACACTGCACATCACCCAAACACCATACCCAGAGTGAAGCATGGTGGTGGCAGCATCATGTTTTGGGGCTGTTTTTCTTCAGCTGGAACCGGGGCCTTAGTTTAGGGTTGAGGGAATTATGAACAGTTCCAAATACCAGGCAATTTTGGCACAAAACCTTCAGGCGTCCGTTAGAAAGCTGAAGATGAAGAGGAAGTTCACCTTTCAACACGACAACGACCCAAAGCACACATCCAAATCCACAAAAGCATGGCTTCACCAGAAGATGTTTAACGTTTTGGAATGGCCCAGCCAGAGCCCAGACCTGAATCCAATTGAACATCTGTGGGGTGATCTGAAGAGGGCTGTGCACAGGAGATGTCCTCGCAATCTGACAGATTTGGAGCGCTTTTGCAAAGAAGAGTGGGCAAATATTGATGTGCCATGCTAATAGACAAGATGTGCCATGATGTGCCATGCTAATAGACTCCTACCCAAAAAGACTGAGTGGTGTAATAAAATCAAAACGTGCTTCAACAAAGTATTAGTTTAAGGGTGTGCACACTTATGCAACCAGGTTGTGAGTTTTTTATTTTTCCCCCTCAAAGATTTCAGTTTGTTTTTCAATTGAATTGTTAACGTTATAGGTCACATTAAAAGTGGAAAACGTTCTGACATGATTTATCTTTGTCTCATTCTTTTACATCACAAGAACCTGGCATTTTTACAGGGGTGTGTAGACTTTTTATATACACTGTAGCTAACAATCTTGTCTGTCAATCTAGTCTGTCATTTTATGTTTAGATTGTTAACTGTATTTCCTTATATATTTCCAAGAAGCCTTTTATTGTGATAAAGAAAATCTGAGTGCCAGAATCATGTCCTGCTGCTAAAATAATGCTAATGAAGCCTTGTTTGCCCATCACTAGTCAGTGCATCTTTCCTCCATGGGGTGCACCTCATCCCCATCCCCCGAGAATGAGTCGGGACAATTCCGCCCCCACTCAGCCGAGCGGGGAAGAACAGTAATGGAGGCAACAGGGGCCATGCTCTGCCAGGGCAACCCCTTCTCTTAGTCCGACTCCTCAGCAAATGAGTCCTCCTTGGACAGGAGAGAGGACATCAGTGGGAGGGACTGTCCCAGCAAAAAAAGCCAGCAAAGACATGCGCTCTTGAAGAGGGAGGACGGAGCAGCTTGTACACACAGGCTCGTCCACAGTGCCGCCGGGCGTGCTGTGGTCCCGTGCATGCTGCGGTCCCAGACACGCAGAGCAAAGCGTGTGCGCATTGACCGCAGTATCCAACTCGGGACACCTGTACGCCAATTCAAGGGCAATCCAGGGCCGAGGCGCCGGGTCTGAAGAAACCGCTCCAGCGGTTGGAAGTGGTGAAGCCATCCTTGGCTTTTTGAAGATCACCGCAGCTTGCATAGCTAAACTTTCTCGTGAAGAAAAAAGGGAGGTTGAGGGGGGTGTGCCTCTCCGATATAGCTGCTAGGCCAGGTGGCAGCGAGAGGCAAAATATGCATATTTAAATTCAGTGCCTGCCGATTGGCAGAGGGGTAAACCAATAGGAGCGAAACCCCTATGGGCAAAGCTTCACAAAATAGAACTGGCGGTGGAGGATAGACTGACCATCGAATGCTTAGCTGGCACGTGTTGGTATGGCCTTTGATTAACAACTCCAACACTTTTAAGAATTCAATATGCATTATTAGTTTGTCTTTTTTTCCCCCAATGATACTTAACAAAAGAGATGGTATTGTAGCGATCCGAAGAGGCGACTGCTAGTTACTTATTGAAGGGGCACAAATGACGACACTATCTAGTAATGAAGCCTTTACCCTGTTTACTAGCTAGTAGCATTGAGAGACAACGCTACATTTTAGTCAGACACAAAACAGACAATTATCTGACTCAAGCATACAAATAGCTAGTTGGTTACAGTAGATAAAGCCGTTAACGTTTTATAAACAGCTTACCAGTTTTCTGCATTGCTGCTGTTTTCACCAGGACTTCAGGAAAGATCACACTTCACAGCTCTCCAACCAAGACCTGACGTAAGACTAAAGGCAAGTGCCTGAATTGGCTGGAACACAGGCCAAGATGGTGTAACGAAAACTAGCGAAGAGATAACCCAGAAGCCTCATTGGATTGCAAGTACAAATCATTTTTGCAAATCTAATGCGGAATGTTTGCGTCACAATTCTTTAAAAAAACAGGAACCAATCCAGAAACAGTTTGCTATCCACAAATACGATACATTCCACAAACTCTAATGTTCACTCACAAATACGTCTGCACCTGATGAAAATAGTTTGCATATTGTGAATTGTGATTGCAGATCGTGTTTCATGTTTACAGATCGTAAAGTATTTGTTTGTGAATTTTAAACAAGTTTGTTTGAAGATTCTGAATTACATTTGTGGACCGCGTTTCCTATTTACAGATCATGACGTATTTGTTTGTAGAATTTGTGCAATTATAGATTATTATGTAGTATATAACATTGCAAAACTTGAGTCAAAATGTTACAAACAAATAGGAACCAATCCAGAAATATAATGTGATCCGCAAACGGTGAATTTACTGTTCAAATGTGTGAGGGATTATTGCAAATCATTTATCATATATTCAAATCCTTGCTTTGAGGTACAAATAGAAAAGAGTTCAATTATGGGCAGGGAAATATATTTGTGGATCGTGTTTTGTATTTTCAGACCATGAGACATTTGTGGATGTTACATTCATTATGTAAATTCTATTTTCTGTTTACACATTGTAATATACAATTGAAAATTGTGGTCTGCACATTTGCAATAATTTAGAAGCAATTCTATCTCTATAAGCTAGCTACACATTGAGCAAAGCTGACTACTGTAGCAACCAAACATCATTATATACTGTAGCTAATTGTGTTAATACCAATATTATTATTGTCTGAATATCTCCCTTGGTGCTTCACTATAATATACTAAAAATTATATTGTCTATTAGGTGACTTGTTTGAGCAGAAAGACAGGCAATAATCAATAGGCTAACTGGGTGACGGAAACTTGAAAGTCACCTACAACTGACTTCCATCTGTCGTGTTCAAAGTCAATGTTTTTCTTGATTGTTTCAAAATTACAAACAATGCTGGTGAGCTGTAGAAATCAACAACATATAGCCTAACATTATGCTGAATTGTAAAAGTGTAAACAAATAATACTTATTACTCAACACTTTATTTATTCAAGTAATTATGTCCTGTGTTATTTTGAAAGTATGTTTTGAACATATAGGCGTTCTGGAGCCTAAGCATAACCAGAACTAAGGAGGTCCTAATCTGGATCCCGTAAGAAACTGATCCGTAAAATGTGACTCACAAATATGCAACGCTACTCACTCAGAAATATGTAAGGCTACTCACTAAAATCTTTTGTTTTGTTAGTGACTCATCATTTGTTTTTGGAGTTTGACATGTTTGCGAAACATGTTTCTTGACAGTGAATTTTATTTGACAGTTGCATTATGTATTTGTGACTAGCTGTATTTATTTGTGACTTGCTACTTACAATTTTACAACATTTTGATAGAAATCTATCTCCATAGGTCAGGATGAGGATGGAAGGACGGACAGAGCAAAATACAGAGGTCCTTAAAGATCCAGAGTGCACAGGATCTCAGACTGGGACAAAGATTAATCTTTCAGCATGACAACGACCCAAAGCATACAGATAGATAATGCTGAAGTGGCTCCTGGACAAGTCTTGCTAGTTAGCTACAGGATGTGATGACAGCAGTAAAAAAAATAAAAAGAAATAGTTTTGATGCAGATGAACTGCTCATCTGGTCCAATCTCTCTTTCTAGCCAGTTCCTCTTTGATGGCATCAAGGCAACACCTGATGTAGAGAACTATCTTCAAGAATACATACAGACCAGTCATTCATTTGTGTACACAAGCTAATCAACACATTTTCATTGTCAATTAAGTAAAAGCATACATAAAACAGAAAAATAAACCCTGCAGACATTAAAAAATCCTGATGTAGATAAATGTCCTTATCGATCAGCTATGCATGGCAGTTCAACATCTTTCAATCGATGTATAGATTAAAACCCTGTTGACACAAGCAGTGGTCACAAAGTGCCTATTCAGATACCCAGGCAATAACCCCAAAGAGCATGCAATAAGATGTTGATGCAGTGGCTAGTAAAAACTCCCCAGAAAAGTTAGAAATATAAGAGGAAACCTAAAGCGGAGCTCAGTCTTTCAATTGAATTCACCCTATTTCGCCTGTCTGGCTCCCTTTTTATCCATTTCTAAACTCTCCAAGGAATGTGAAATAATGCATTGGATGAGTTCTGTCCAAAGCTGTTCGGGGCCATCAATGTTTCTTGGGCCAATGAGCTAAGAACAAACATTGATGAATTTGCAAAATGGTAGGAATTATTTTTTGTTTGTTTAGTAGAATCATTTTATTACATTTTCACAGGACATACACTACAGTTCAAAAGTTTAGGGTCACTTGTTTTCGAAATAAATACAATTTTTTGTCCAGTATAGACATTGTTAATGTTGTAAATTAGTATTGTTACTGTAAAAGGCTGATTTTTTAATGGAATATCTAAATAGACATATAGAAGACCATTATCAGCAACCATCGGTCCTGTGTTCCAAAGGCACGTTGTATTTGCTAATCCAAGTTTATAATTTTAAAAGGCTAAATTATCATTAGAAAACCCTTTGTTAGCACAGCTGAAAACTGTTGTGCTAATTAAAGAATCAATAAAACTGGCCTTATTTAGACTAGTTGTGTATCTGGAGCAACAGCAATTCTGGGTTCAATTACAGGCTCAGAATGGGCAGAAACAAAGAAGTTTCTTCTGAAACTCGTCAGTCTATACTTGTGCTGAGAAATGAAGGCTATCCCATTCAAGAAATTGAAGATCTCATACATCGCTGTGGTCTACCCCCTCACAGAAGAGCGCAAATTGGCTCTAACCATAATAGAAAGAGGAGTGGGAGGCCCCAGTGCACAACTAAGCAAGAGGACAAATATATTAGTGTGTCCAGTTTGAGAAACAGATGCCTCACTGGTTCTCAACTGGCAGCTTCATTAAATAGTACCCACAAAACACCAGTCTCAACATCAACAGTGAAGAGGAGACTCCAGGATGCAGGCCTTCTAAGCAGAGTTCCAAAGAAAAAGCCCTATCTCAGACTGGCCAACACACAGAAAAGATTTAGATGGGCAAAAGACCACAGACAGGAAGATTGGAGAAAAGTGTTATGGACAAACAAATCTTGCAGTATGAACACAAAGTTTGCAGTGCTCAGATCACAAAAAAGAGCATTCTTGAGGCACAGACCAAATGAAAAGATGCTGGAGGAGTGCTTGACGCCATCTGTCAAGCATGGTGGAGGCAATGTGATGGTCTGGGGCTGCGTTGGTGGTGGTAAAGTGGGAGATTTGTACAAGATAAAAGGGATCTTGACGAAGGAAGATCACTCCATTTTGCAATGCCATGCCATACCCTGTGAACAGCACTTGATTGGATCCAATTTCCTACTACAACAGGATAATAACTACTTAAGGAAGAAGCAGTCAGCTGGAATTCTGTCTATAACAGAGTAGCCAGCACAGTCACCGGATCTCAACCCAATTGTGCTGTGGTGGGAGCAGCTGGAGCGCATGGTATGTAAGAACTGCCCATCAAGTCAATCTAACTTGAGGGAGGTGCATCAGGAAGCGTGGGGTGAAATCTCTTCAGATTACCTCATCAAATTGACAAAGAGAGTCTGCAAGGCTGTAATTGCTGCAAATGGAGGATTCATTGACAAAAGCAAAGTTAGAAGGACATCATCTTCATCCGCTTATCCGGTATCGGGTCGCGGGGGCAGCAGCTCCAGCAGGGGACCCCAAACTTCCCTTTCCCGAGCCACATTTGCCAGCACTGACTGGGGGATCCCGAGGCGTTCCCAGGCCAGTGACGAAATATAATCTCTCCACCTAGTCCTGGGCCTACCCCGAGGTCTCCTCCCAGCTGGACGTGCCTGGAACACCTCCCTAGGGAGACGGCCTGGGGGCATCCTTACCAGATGCCCGAACCACCTCAACTGACTCCTTTCAATGCAAAGGAGCAGTGGCTCTACACCAAGTTCCTCACGGATGACTGAGCTTCTCACCCTATCTCTAAGGGAGACGCCAGCCACCCTTCTGAGAAAACCCATTTCAGCCGCTTGTACTCGCGATCTCGTTCTTTCGGTCATGACCCAGCCTTCATGGCCATAGATGAGGGTAGGAACAAAAATTGACCGGTATATCGAGAGCTTCGCCTTCCGGCTCAGCTCTCTTTTCGTCACAACGGTGCGGTAAAGCGAATGCAATACCGCCCCCGCTGCTCCGATTCTCCGGCCAAGCTCCCGTTCCATTGTCCCCTCACTCGCGAACAAGACCCCGAGATACTTGAAATCCTTTACTTGGGGTAACGCCTCATTCCCTACCCGGAGGAGGCACTCCATCGGTTTCCTGCTGAGAACCATGGCCTCAGATTTAGAGGTGCTAATCCTCATCCCAACCGCTTCACACTCGGCTGCAAACCGGTCCAGTGAGTGCTGAAGGTCACAGGCCGATGATGCCATCAGGACCACATCATCCGCAAAAAGCAGAG
>JACXGI010015588.1:0-17201 GCA_016801175.1 Esox masquinongy
GCCTGCTCCCTGACTGTACTGCTGCCGCCAGCCCGTGTACCGACTCTCTGCCCGTCCCTGACCACTCTGCCTATCGCTCGTCTGCCCCTTCGCCGCCGTTACGTTAAACGCCTTACCTCCCGTCCCTGTACACTCTACCTGCCCTTTTCCCACTCGCTCCCAGTCCGCGATTGGATCCTCACCCGTGCCCCTGACAGTTCCTAGATAAAAGAAGAGCACCACTCCAGCTAGGATGGAGTCCGTCGCTCTTCAGCAGATCAGGCCTGGCCCTATTTCTGGGAGAGTCACAAAAAGAGAGCCAGTTATCTACAAACTCTACCTCCTGCGACGGGCAGAACTCCACATGGAGTGGAAAGAAGCCCTGCATTTATTTAAAGTGTTAAAATGCCGTACAGCTTATCGGACATTAAGCCTCAACAAATGGCCCTTGCTTTTTATAAAGTTACTTGTATCAGAGTGGACAGATTTTACACTGGAAATGCTATCGTAAGGAGTTATATTATAGGACAGAAGAAGTGAAGTGGAGACAATGAATAAGCGTTAAAATGCATTCAACTGAATTATCATGGAGAGAGGGTTTGAATTAAGATATTTACCATTGTAGGATTTCAGAAGCTTTCCCATTTTAGGATCAGACTTTAAGCAGGCCTAAAGAAAGGGGGAAGAACATTTAACAGTCATTAGCAAGAATGTATAACAAAAATAAACTGTCAAACACTCTCTCCGGAACTCATGTTGGCTTAAACAGTCGCAATTATTAGTTACCTCATGAAAAAAAAACTGAATTACCTCAAACATTTCTTTTTTTAAACTGAAAACATCCTAATTTTCCTTACTTTCTTACATACTTTTTCAAAATGCTGGAAAAAATAGATTTATTTGGACTAAAATTGCCCAACAAAACGATAATATCTGTTGATAATCGGTCCGCTATTTGAATTCCAGTCCATACAAATTTCTGATCAAGAACAGCACCTCATGGCTTAGTGATACAATCACAGTGTTGGAAAGCAGGTGCTCCTCGCTTGAGTCAAATTCCTGCATTGTGGCAGAGTTATTAGAAAGAATGGACAACTACTACCGCTGTTCCAATTAACCTTTTTGGGCTAGAGGGCACTAAACCAGTCAGTTTCATGAAAAGGTTGTGGCTGGTCTTTTTTTCCCTCATATAATTGAAGATGCACATCATGTTGGTTCAGTTTGTTATGTGTAAACATTAAACACTGCTCCTTCCTTGTGGGATTAGTGCCCTTTCAGGTCAAATTCAGTTTTGCAAAGCATCATGCTTTTGTTTGCTTGAAGGTAAAACCAATCAGAATATTCAGTAATTATAGTACTGCCGTTAATGATAGGGTTACATTTAAGGAGGTCAAATCTTTCTTCTGGCAGCAGGTAGTTTACTCTGGTCTTTAGTACATGCTCCTAACAGGGACTGCCCAAACCAAGTGCTATGCACTGGAACAATGAGTGGCCGTGTTGTGGAGACCCTCTCTTGCAACCAGGTAAGGCCCTTTTGACTGAGTCCCTAAGTTCCACAGTTGGAGCTACCAGCGAGTAGAGCTGGTGAAGCCTAACTGTGTTCTTTGCTGAGAGCCGCAAAGAACTGGTTAGAACTGTCAGAGGGCTAAGCATGTTATAAACCCTGATAATAGGTAAAGCTCTCAGAGAGCTTTCATTAGAGCTCAGGAAATGAGTAGATTTAAAATGTAATTGTAGTGATGCAGGGATATTTCTGCATTTCATGTTGTTATGAACTTTCTATTTGTTGATTTATTAATAAGGTACATGCTACCTAACTAAATTGTACTTTGCAGAGAAGTTGGTGGATCGGGTAGAGCAACACCTTATTTTACACCTTCAGGCGAACACAACATACAGTAGAGGCATGCTACACCGATCAGTGGCAACGGTGTCTAAGCTATAACATAAAATAAATTACATAACAAGCTTATTTGGGCCACAGGTAATTAGTAAGATATTGGCCACAACCTAGAAAAGGCCACATTTGTGGTGGCTCCACATTTTTGTTAGCAATGTTTGATATGTAAATCTTTCCACATAAATCTATTAGCCAATTTTCCTTCCGCACTGTAAAATTGTGTAACTGCCACTGCCCCCAGAGGCCAAATCTGAGGTGGTTATCAGCGGGTTTATACATCCATCTGTGTTCTAGTTTTGATGTCTTAATGTCAAAACAGTGCCTCTAAAATATTCTAAATTGTCTGCCATGTCCTCCAGGGGCCAACTCTGGGGTACATCCTGTACGTCTATACCTATCTAATCAGCTTTTTTTATTTTCTTCACAAAATGCTTGATGTGTCACACTGTTGAAGAACAGCTGTTGTCCTTTTTTGTGTATTGCTGTCTCAACCTATTACCAGTTAATTATTGCTTGGGTACATTACATGCAAACTTTGCTCAGCACGTCTGCCAATCGCTCTCTAACCAAATAAATGAGGGACCTTCCACGTGCCTCTCTCTCTGCCTTCTGCCATTGTGTGCAGATGGAAGCAATTAGAATAAGAAAAGGAACCAGGCAAGCCTAGTTCTACATTCAACTTGTTAAATTAGTAAGAGATTACTGTAGGGACTGATTGGGACATAATACCTCGTCATAAAATGGTGTCTCGACATTAGATCATTTTGTCACGCATTAACATAATGGCAAGTTTGAATATTTAGCTAGACACCACTAAGCATTGTGTTAAACTGACTAACGTTTTCTTTTAAGTTTATTTCCACCACAAATAGCATCAATGAACTGTATGGCTTTTGCCAATGGCCGTTTTAGCAGCTTATTAGCCAGTAATTGGCCTACTAGTGTCTACTCAATACTAGCAAGACTGAAGAAGAAATGTACACAGTCAAAGCCATTTCATTTCCTGGCACAACAACGTTTCGTTTTTCTTTAATTCTTGAGTGACATTGATACAATAATTATCCATATAGGTGACGATAACTGACTTTTTCGTCTAGTGAAAAGACGAAAGAATCGTGGAAGTACAGATGCGTACTTTAAAAATCCACCAGAAATAGTCACAATAAAACCATAATATAGTCACAGTATAAAGCCTTTTATTTTAGGCTTCCTATAACATATTACACTACTGAAGCTTGTAGCCAGCAAAGTTTTTGTCTATCCGGAACAAATCCTAATGCATACTTTGTTCTCTCTGAAGCAAGGATTGAACACTGGTCACCCACATGGCAGTCTGCATCTCTACCCACTACACTATTTAACCATGTTAGTCAGTCAGTCAGTCAGTAAGAGCCATTCGCTCTTCAAGGCCGGCTCCGCTTACACGGTCCGGCAAAAACCTGTTAGAAAGGCAAAAAAGGCAGAAAAAAAGCAGCTAACATGATAGTTTAGAGGATTAGATTACATCTCACTATGGAACTGTGACAAGCTGTGAAAGTTAAAGGGGCAGTGTAGAATCTGCTCTCTAATGTTTAAAAGAAAGAATTTTAAAAAATTACACTACTTGTCTCCACCTCTCCTTCCCTTACCAACAGAGACTGGAATAGTGTTAGCTTGTCCACATAGAAAATGTGGGTTTAGAGTGGGGGATAGTACTGTGAGTGTCTAAAGCAACAATCAGGAGACTATAAGTCAATATCAAGTGATAGACAGATTATCAAAAACGTTCCAATTAGGAATATCTCAATGGAACAATTTTGTAGTAAAAAATATTTCAAACATTTGCTAAATACATTTTGGTAGTCAGAGTTGGGGAGTAACGGATTACAAGTAATCTGTTACATGTAATGGATTACAGAAAAACAGTAACTGTAATCCGTTACGTTACCAATTAAAATATTGTAATCGGATTACAATGAAAGGAGGATTAGGATACTTGCCTGATTAAGACTGATTCCTGCCTTGTTCTTTCCAAAAGGAAGTGATCCCCTCAGGAACGGGAACTGGAATCAGCACAGTGCCTTCGGCGGGACTACGCTGAATGGAGAAGAGAGTGTGCAGCGGAGTATGCTACATAACTCGTCATCAGATTTATGGAAGTTTGTGTCCCATAAGATTGGTTGGATGTGACAATAGTTGTTTTGAAATCAGCTGATATTCACAGAGACATTTCATCTTTTCTAAAGAGACTTATTTTAAAAAAACAATTCCTTTTTTGTAAATAAAGTTTTTGTATTCAGTAATAAATAGACTGAAAGGTCTTCCATTTTATTTGAAATACACTAGGGTCTGAAAATGACTAGAGTTACCATTTTTGACAATAGGTTTGTCATTATGCTTAAAAGGATTTGAATGACTTGAATACTCTCCATGGGGGAGGGAGGGGACCCTATGTTTTGGCAGAATATTTGATATGGGTGTAAGGTGTGGGCGCTGTCTCGGCTGGCAGGGGGTGAAGCTACTTTGTTGGGCTCCCGTAGAGCCTTGGTGCATTGCCCCAGCTGTCAAATAAATGCTGTGCTAATCTGACTGAGATCAGGCTTTAACAAATTGCTGGACTATAAAAAATTATCTGTTTAGAGTATTCATTACATTTTATTTTTAAGGAAGAAAAAGCAAGAAAACAAATAGTAAAAAATGTTGTCACAATAGGCTTGTTGAGCAGTAGAACAGGGAAATGCATGAGCATGTATCTCCAATTACTGCCAAGAGACAAGGGTAACAGACAAAGAGAAATCAAACAGGGTAGCAGAGATGGAATGAAAAAAAACTTAAAAGGGGAAAGAAGGACAGAGAGTGAAACAGTGAAAGAAAGAGCCAGACACTGTGTAGCATCTAGGTTGTAAAGGGATGTCTGGGAGACTGAATTGATTAGTCGTGGGCAAGCCCATTAGCTAATGAAGGCTGTCTGGCGAAGACAACTGCAACCCTCCTAGAAATGTCCTTTCCCAGATCCTCACACTGGGTTTATCATGACAGTGGAAGGAGGTGAGGGGTTGCTGACAGAAATAGAACACAAATTATAATTGTCAAATATATAACAGCTGTCTAAAGGATTTATTTTGCCTGAGCCAGACGTGGTTTTCAAGACCTATTACATGAGGATTCAAACCATCCAGTTTTTAAGGGAATTTAGGGTATGCCGTTGGCCTGACTGACATCATCCAGAAAGCCAAACTGAATCTGTTGCTCTTGTGCATTAGTGTAAATAATTACCCTGTTATATGGATGACATGAGGAACACAAATTACAGCTTATATAACATAACAGATGCACTCCTGAAGCACTCCTGGGTTCTTCTCTTAATAATACCATAGATGTCGAAATAGCCCATGAAAGTGTTGTCTGAACTGGAACTCCAATTAGATTGTCTAGTCTGTAATTTAATTACCTGTTGTCTTTGTGCCACATTTAGCTGACCTAATAAGTTGTGTCACTGAGACCAGGGCTTCCCAACATTCTTCATTTTAAGTCCCAATGATTGTTTTATGATAACATTTCTTCTGGAATCATGATAGATTAATTCCTATCTTAGTGTGGACATGCTTATTTTGCACTCAATAATGCAGACGTACTCAGGGGTAGAAGTATTTAAAATAGGGGGCTTTTGTCTTTTACCGATAAAACTATGAGCATGTAGAAACCAAATGGACTACCTTCTGGGCTGCCCCACCTTCTGTCTTTTGCTTTGTGTTATAAGTTTTGTCATGTGTATTCAAAATTTTGGATTGTATGGTTTGATTGTGTTTTCCAGGTTTTATGACGCATTAGCCATCGTCCGGTGAAACCATGGCTAACTTTATTAAACAATTTAAAGGTTCTCTCTAAAGCCACTCCAAAATTGGTTGTCTGCTTCGGGTTGTTCCCGTGCTGAAAGATTAATCTTTGCCCCAGTCTGAGGTCCTGTGCTCTATGGATCAAGTAGTCTTCCAAGGACTGTATATTGGTTTGTTCATCTTTCCCTCAATCCTGACCAGTCTGCAAGTCACTGGCATAGAGAAGCATCCCCATAAAATGATGCTTCCACCACCATCCTTCGTTGTAGAATGATGAGCAGTACATTGTTTTCGCCAGATGTGGCTCTTGGTATTCAGGCCTAACAGTCTGATTTTGGCCTCATCAGACCAGAGAATCTTTTTCCTCGTGCCCTCAGGGTCCATATCAGAGGCATATCATATGAATTTTACTCAGGAGTGGCATCTGTCTAGCCACTCTACCACTGAGTCCTGATTGATGGAGTGCTGCTAAAACATTTAAAATAACTGAAGCTCTGATGATCCTTCCTGGAATAGGACCTACAATTTATTTTGCCTCCACATACAATGAGAATGGTTTGAGAGGAAGGAAGTACCCAAGGTTCACAGTTGGAGAATTGCAGTTGAAGTTGTTTGAATGTTGGAATTACCAAGTCTCCAAAACTACAATTACTGCACCTTCATGCCACCAATGCCATTTGGATGTCTTGCCAGAAGAAAGCCTCTCCTCTTACGAAGACAAGACATCTGACCTTAAAACCAGGTTTCAAATCATGTATAATGACATTTAGCAAACTTTAAATTTCTAGTGTATTTAAAATGACATTTAAGTTGTTCTTTACTACTATGGTGCATAGAAATGCACCATAGTAGTAACTTGAGTATGCCGCGGGCAGCATACTCAAGTGGAGCCCGAACTGCCACGCGGACTGTCTGAGAGTGGCCTGCCCACTGCCAGTACGTGATCAAAACACCAACCCCGTGCTCGCGGAAGGATCTTCAGAGGTTTCTGGGCTTCGCTAACTTTTACAGGCGGTTCATTAGGAACTATAGCCGGATAGCTGCGCCATTGACTGCCCTTACGTCCTGCGTCAAGCTGTTTGCCTGGACCCCGGTGGCAGAGTAAGCATTCCGGGACCTCAAAGCCCGTTTCACCTCGGCACCCGTCCTCTCCCAACCCAATCCATCGCGGCAGTTCGTGGTCGAGGTGGACGCCTCGGACGTTGGGGTCGGGGCAGTGCTGTCCCAACGCGCTATAGACGGCAAGCTCCATCCCTGCGCCTTCTTATCCCGCCGGCTGTCACAAGCCGAGGCCAACTACGACGTCGGCGATCGAGAACTACTGGCCGTCAAGCTTGCACTGGAGGAATGGCGGCATTGGCTTGAGGGTGCGGAGTTGCCATTTCTCGTTTGGACGGATCACCGTAATCTCTAATACATCCGGTCTGCTAAGCGTCTCAATCCCCGCCAGGCGAGATGGGCCCTCTTCTTTTCACGGTTCGACTTCACCCTTACATACCGACCTGGCTCAAGAAACGGTAAGCCGGATGCCCTATCCCGTGTCTTCACCAAAGGAGAGGAGCCATGCGCCCGACCCGACGCAATCCTGCCGAGGCAGTGCGTAATAGGCTCTGCGCTTTGGAGAGTTGAAGAAACGGTGAAGACGGCTCTCCTCGGCGACCCGGGTCCTGGAAACGGACCTCCCGGGTGCTTCTTTGTCCAGGAACCTGCTAGGTCGGAGGTACTGGCCTGGGCCCACGCCTCCAAGCTTACCTGCCATCCCGGCCTGGCCCGCACCATGGCTTTCCTCCGCAGACGGTTCTGGTGGCCCTCCATGCGCAATGACGCGGGAGCCTACATTTCTGCCTGCCCCACTTGCGCCCAGAACAAGCAGTCTAACTGGCCCAGCTCCGGGCTTCTGCGTCCTTTACCTGTTCCTCGTCGCCCCTTGTCCCATCTGTCTTTAGATTTCGTAACCGGTCTGCCCTGTTCTGACGGCAACACTGTGGTCCTCACCGTCGTGGACAGGTTTAGTAAATACACCCGCTTCATTCCCTTACCCAAACTCCCCTCGGCTAAGGAGATGGCGGCGATCCTGGTCAGGGAAGTGTTTTGCGTTTTCGGGTTGCCCCTCGACCTGGTCTCCGACCGCGGACCGCAGTTCACGTCCGCAGTTTGGAGGTCCTTTTGCCATGCCATTGGCGCCACCGTTAGTCTCTCCTCCGGTTTTCATTCCCAAACCAACAGCCAGGCCGAGAGGGCCAATCAGACGTTAGGATCCTCTCTCCGTTGCCTGGTGTCCTCCAACCCCGCCACCTGGTCCTCCCAGCTTCCGTGGGTTGAATATGCCCACAACACCCTTCCCACATCCGCAACGGGCATGTCCCCTTTCCAGTGCCTGTTTGGATACCAGCCCCCACTGTTCCCATCCCAGGAGAGAGACCTGGCGGTGCCATCCGTTCAGGCCCACGTACGACGGTGCCATCGGACCTGGCACCGCGCCAGAGCCGCCCTGCTTCGGTCCTCCGGGTTGTACCGCGCACAGGCTAACCGGCACCGGGTGCCGGCTCCCTCTTACGCGGTGGGGGATAGGGTTTGGCTGTCTACCAAAGGCCTCCCTTTGCGCACCGACTCCCGCAAGCTATCCCCCAGGTTTATCAGCCCCTTCACCATCGACAGGATCATCAACCCCGCTGTCGTCCGTCTCAAGCTGCCCCCCTCTCTCAAGGTTCATCCCTCCTTCCACGTGTCCTGCATCAAGCCCGTGCGTCACAGCCCGCTCCTCCCTCCTCCTCCTCGGCCACCCCCTCCGCGGATCATTGATGGGGGTACTGCGTTTACCGTCCGTCGGATCCTGGACTGGGAGGGCTATGGTCCCGAAGAGCGGTGCTGGATTTCCCGTCGCCAAATCCTGGATCCATCCATGATCCGCGCCTACCATCGCCGGCGGCCGGGGGCTCCGGGTGGGCCGCCTGGGGGCGTCCGTCTGGGGGGGGGGGGGGTACTGTCACGTCCCCGCCTCCGCGAGCACGCAGAGGCGGGCGCCCGCGCTCATGACATCCCTGCGCGAACCTGTTATCACACCTGTCTTCAATCTCCACTCACACACCGGTTCCCACTCTCCTCATCACCACGCCCTTTAAGTATGACTCCCTGCCACTTCTTCCCTGCCAGATCAATGGTTCATGTTTACATGCCACATCTCGCGCTTACCAGACTCTCGTCCTGCCTTCCTGTGTTCAGACCGATCGCCCGTTCCCGACTAGTCTGCCTGAGACCTGCCTGTACATCTGTTCGCCGCCAGAATTCTGATCTCTCGCCTGTCCCCGACTACTCTGCCCGCTCCCTGACTGTACTCCTGCCGCCTGCTCGTTTACCGACCATCTGCCCGTCCCCGACTACTCTGCCTGCTGCTCGTCTGTACCTTCGCCGCTGGTACGTGAGACGCCTCACCTTCCGTCCCCGTCCGTTCTGCCTGTCTCTTCCCCACTCCTTCCCAATCCGCGCTTGGATCCTCACCTGTGCTCCTGACAAGAAAAGCATGGTAAAACATACATGGCATAGCTAAACAAATAGTAAAGAGACTGAATCCTGTGGCATGCCATAGGATATCTTGAGTATGTAAGGTGCATTATGCGTATGCAGGGAAAATTTAGGACGATTCTAAGGGCCTGTGCCTGACAGGGGCCCTAAAAAATATTAGAACATTAGGTAAAACAAAATCTTTCAATTATCAAAACATTAAATTATTAATTTAAACATTAAATTATTAACCCATCTACCTATCCTATCGTCTATTGTTTTTGGCAAAAAGAAAACATCCAGAGAGCCTCTGTACTGTGCATTGCGCACATTACAACTATGTTTATCATTACAATAAAAAATCAAATACTACATACTGTAGGCCATGCGTCCAATTATCTGTTACAAATATGTATTTACAATGCTACTTGCTTGATCAACTTTTCTTTGAGAACGTCAAACTTACTTGAACGTCAAACTTGGAAGCCAGCGGTCGGGGTAGAACTCCACTGGCAGACGTTCAAATGAACGAAACAACCGTTCAATTGAACGATAAAACTGACCGAGTCAGACGTTCACGAGTCTTTTTTATTTAGGCAAAGGCTCAGTTTACGATTT
Source organism: Esox masquinongy (assembly GCA_016801175.1). Classification (NCBI taxonomy): domain Eukaryota; kingdom Metazoa; phylum Chordata; class Actinopteri; order Esociformes; family Esocidae; genus Esox; species Esox masquinongy. The sequence continues at coordinate 9,814 of JACXGI010015588.1, forward strand.
CATCTGTTTATAATTACAATCAACTATTAACTACTGCATTAATTATTTTAGACCTGCCGTGTGTCCAATTATCTGTTACAAACATGTCCTTATAATGCTATTGTCTTTATCTATTTTTCTTTGCGAATGTAAAACTAACTGCGTATTCCGTGGATGGGTAGAACTCCGCTGGCAGTCGTTCCAATAAACGAAACAACCGTTCAATTGAACGATAAAACTGACCGAGTCAGACGTTCACGAGTCTTTTTTACTTAGGCAAAGGCAGCGACTCCGTGCTTGTTTTCATCTGGGTTTTTTCATGACATCAGCAATCAACTATTTGGACATCAGTAATCAATATTAATTATCATAGTCTGCGTTCAATTATCAGTTATAAACATGTCTTTATGAAGTTCCGGCCTTTATCTATTTTTCTCTGCGAATGTACATAGACGTTGATAGATGAACTGAGCTGGAGGACCGGGTAAGAAGCAAGTGATCATGTTGTAGAAATCCGCTGTCAAACGTTCGAATGAACGATACAATTGAACGAGTCACTAGAAAGCCGAGTCACTAAAAAGATTCATTCAAAACGAACGAATCGTTCGCGAACTGCTCATCACTACTTGCTAGCAGTAAATTGCGATTGAGGGCCGGTGGAGCACGAAGGATGTCTCATCAGCCCTGTTTGCCTATCCCCATACCCCTGAACCAGCCCTACTCCCAACTGAATGAGGTGAGCAGCATTGTGCTGAATGTCATGTCAGTTGGCATAATTGCAGGGGGTTCGTGGGATTTTGTAAAAATGATTATGAAAAAAAGAGAAAATAATTAAATCATTTTCAATAAGAATTCAAACCTTCTATATCATTCTATAGATGATAATGTTAATTCAAAGGGTTGAACAAAAATATTGTATGAAACGTTTAGGAATTGCAACCATTTTCATACACAGTCCCCTTATTTCAGGGGCTCAAATGTAATTGGACAAATTAATACAATCATAAATAAAATGTTCATTTTTAATACTTTGTCGAGAATCCTTTGCAGGCAATGACTGCTTGAAGTCTGGAACGCATGGACATCACCAAACGCTGGGTTTCCTCCTTTGTGATGCTTTGCCAGGCATTTACTGCAGCTGTTTTCAGTTGTTGTTTGTTCGTGGGTCTTTCTGCCTTAAGTTTTGTCTTCAGCAAGTGAAATGCATGCTCAATCGGGTTGAGATCAGGCAATTGACTCGGCCACTGCAGAATATTTCACTTCTTTACCTTAAAAAACTCCTTGGTTGCTTTCGCAGTGTATTTTGGGTCATTGTCCATCTGTAAAGTGAAGCGCGGTCTAATCAACTTCGCTGAATTTGGGTGAATCTGAGCAGACAATATATCCCTATACACTTCAGAATTCATCCGGCTGCTTCAGTCTTTTGTCACAACATCAATAAACACTAGTGACTCAGTGCCATTGGAAGCCATGCATGCCCATGTCATCACATCGCCTCAGATGATGTGGTATGCTTTGGATCATGAGCCATTCCAAGCCTTCTCTTTACTTTTTTCTTCCCATCATTCTGGTACAGGTTGATCTTAGTTTCATCTGTCCAAATAATACTGTTCCATAACTGGGCTGGCTTTTTTATGTTTTTTGGCAGTCTAATCTGGCCTTTCTATTCTTGAGGCTTATGAATGGTATGCTCCTTGTGGTGAACCCTCTGTATTTGCTCTCAGGAAGTCTTCTTTTTATGGTAGTCTTGGATAATGATATGCCTACCTCCTGGAGAGTGTTCTTCACTTGGCTGGATGTTGTGAAGGGGTTTTTCTTTACCATGGATAGGATCCTATGGTCATCCACCACTGTTGTCTTCCGTGGACATCCAGGCCTTTTTGTGTTGCAGAGCTCACCAGTGCATTCTTTTTTTCTCAGAATGTACCGAACTGTTGATTTGGCCACTCCTAATGTTCCTGCTATCTCTCTGGATATATTTTTTTGTAGCCTAAGGATGGCCTGTTTCACTTGCATTGAGAGCTCCTTTGAACGCATGTTGTGGGTTCACAGCAACTGCTTCCAAATACGAATGCCACACCTGGAATCAACTCCAGACCTTTTACCTGTTTAATTGATGAAGAAATAACAAAGGAATAGCCCACACCTGTCCATGAAATAGCGTTTGAGTCAATTGTCCAATTACATTTGGTCCCTTGAAAAAGAGGGGACTGGATATTAAAGAACTATAATTCTTAAACCCTTCCTCCAATTTGGATGTGAATACCCTCAAGTTAAAGCTGAGAGACTGCCCTTAGCCTATATTCATTATTTAACTGTAACTTGAATACATTTTGGTAAACAGCCAAAATAACATGTCAGTGTCCAATTATTTCCGGACCTAACTGTTATTATTCAGAGTTTTAGACCCTTTTAGACCCTCCATGACACATGCATCCTGTGTCCTTTGATCATCCTTGAGATGTCAGATGTCTCTAAAATTTGACTGGAGTCCACCTGTGCCAGATTAAACTTATTAGACATGATTTTAAAAGGCACACACTTGTCTATAAAAGGACCCAAACTTCACTGTTTGCTAAAGGAAATGCTAAGAGTGGGCTCGACTCCATCATTGGGAAATGGCTGAAGCACCAAGACTCTTCCTAAAGCTGGTTTTCTGACCAAACAAAGTAACTGGGCAAGAAAGGCCAATCTAACAGAGCTTTGGAGTTTTTCTTCAGAAGACTGGACTAAGATCACAGTTTTAAGGTTTGTATCTATTTATTTATAGCAATTGCCAAATGTAAATTGTCTTAACTTGTGTTCTCCAACCTCCATGTCGTTTTTTCATAGCCTTTCTTACTCATCATACCAAGGGGTCCAATAGTTCTGGAGAGTATAGTATATATTGGATTAGCTGCCTTGGGGGGCATACCAAAGTTAGGTTTATCTGCACAAGTCTTCTGTGCAAATAATAAAACTAAATCTGAAACACGGCCATGTTTAAATGATAGTTTTTCGGTAGACCCTTTACACGTCATGAATATTGATCAATGAGCTGAATCAATATGTTCCATTGTGTGACACTTGTCTGCACGTCAAAGGATTTGAATAGTTACATATTTTTTTCAAGAATGTTAGTGAGAGAAAACATGACTTCTAAATCCCAAATGGACCCCTCCTCATTCCACTCCAGCCTTGGCCCTCGATTTTTGCATTAATGTGTCCATCTGCCATTTGCACAGTTTTCCCAAAGCTGAGTGAATGTAAATGATGAACTGTTTAGGGGTTAATTAGACCCTCCAGTGGCCCCTGTTAAATTCATGTTTTAAGTCGCCCCTTGCACATTGTCATTATGGTACTCTTTCATATGGGGTCTCGAGGGCACAGAGGAGTTAGTTGGGTTTGAAGTGTAATGGAGATGCAAGGTAGGCCTATACTGTTGGAAATACATAGTAAATCTTGTTAAAGTACAACACAGTGGTTGTGTAGTTTATACCAATAACAGCCCCTTCCAGCATGCATTGATGTCTGATTTGAGACCTAAATTTAATGTTCAAATATTGTTCTACAATTACAGTAGGAATTTGTCAATTTGAATGACATTATCGTTTTATAAATTTAAAGTGGACCGTGAATTGCATCATTGATGTCATTATTGTGTCCTAGACTTTGTGTTTATTAAATCTCCAGCCACTCCGTGGAAGTCATCAGCAGCCCTTGGCCATGGAAGGCAAGTGAGTAGGGGATAGGGGTTGGAGTCCACCAACCATTTGTGGGGAATTAAACTCATTGTAGATTAATGTTCTGTCTTACTCTACCACCTGGTGTTAAAAAGAAAAAATGGCACAATCCATATGGGTCTTAGGTGAGTTCTCTTTACCATCCTCTGCTGGTGACATCCATACACAACCATGGGCATGGTAATACAATTGTCTTTTAAATTAATCTGGTTTTGACACTGCTCACACAGTGGGTTGTAATCCATTAGTATTGATCACCTTCCTGACAGTCCTATTTATCTGCAATAGCTTTTCCTGGCACCATTGCCTTAATGTGTTCCGTTTGTGTGGTTTTTCATTATGTGTCACTGGTGTGCCTTCAATTTGTGAGGGAGAGAGCGAAGGCGTGCATAGTGATGAGATGTGAAGCAGGTCGATAGAGAGAGGGAGGAGACACAGGTCGCACAGCTGACTTAAGCTGAGCGGTGTGACAGCTGGGGCATGCCTGACCTAAATGAGAGCTGCTCCGCTGTCATAAGGCAAACACCCACAAGGCCAGTTCGTCCTTCCCTAGACTGCCGACTGGCCAGTTCAAACTACTACAATCACGTTTGAGTTGGGGGTTTTACAGTACTCTTTCTCCAATTCAAGCATTAGCCAGAAATGTGATTATAGAATAACATTGTTTGGGTATCAGTTAACAGAATATGATTTTCACTGGGCAGCTGATTTATGAGGTTTACATGCCAATAACTGTATATAACAGTTCATGCATTGTCATTGTTACTCTTTTAACCGTACATGCATTGTCATTGTTACTCTTTTATTACATGTGTTTGGACAGAGACGATATACATCAAAAACATGAATCACAAAAATAAGATGCACTGCACCAGATTAAGCTTGCAGCTCATTAGCATCATCGGGGTGGAGATGTACTGTACTTTAGGGATCAACAAGGATGTACGTCAGGCTAGATTCAAAGAGACAAGAAGCAGCCGGTCTGTTTTAGTTAACGGTCTTGTGTTTAAAGGTCATAGTAACCTGGGCTGACATTACAGCTAGGAAACGGCTGTCGCCATAGCAACAGGGGCAGGAGATAGCCAGGAGGGCTGGAGTTGTTGAAAATGGAACTACACTTTTAATGTAACATCAGTGGCAATAACTAGCATGGGGGGGGGGTCCCCAATTCTCTCTCATTAAGACACTGCTGCTGCTGTCCTCTGTCTATAGAGCTGTGACACAACTACACATTCACAACAAACAGCCATGACAATAGCAGACACACCAAACCGTCTTTGCCTTCTTGACATGTTGCTTTACAGACAAGAGACCACTAGACGAGGCTGGGCCACTTACAGCAAGTTCCCAACAGGAGTACCCCCACGCCCTGCACCACCTTGCTTTGCCTCTAGCTGACTTAAAACATTCCAATATCAAAAAATTACAATATATTATGCTCTAAACTAGGGCTGCACATTTAATCGAAATATAATCGAAATTGCAATATTGACATGTGCAATATCCAAATCGCCAGCTTTTGCAATTTTTAGCTCCAAAAGAAGTGAATGATATGCGCTTAATAAATTTTCTTGCGGGTGCTGTAGGTATTCCTTTATATAACTGAAGTTACACGTGTCCGCCAATGTTATAATACTATTTAGTGGTTGCCAAAAAGCGCTATTTCACTCTTTTGAATTTGACTTTAGCTTTGGAACTATTATGAATCATAAACAGTTTCTGGTTCTGCCATAGTCCATCACCTCCTTCGCCATTCAGCTGGCTATTTAAATCCGCAGTGGACTGGTTACTGCTAGCTAACTTTACAATAAGCAGAACAATGGCTTATCATAATCATTTAAAGGATTACATTTTGAAAGTGATCTTACAACGTGATGTTGAACCATACATGTTTGAACCAGAGTAGGCTACTGTACAACTTTCCAAGGAGAGAGGAATCACAGTTACATGGTAACCAGTGACACATTTCTGAAGGAGCTTTGTCAGTACTTACACAGGAAATATACAGGGGTGTGGTAAGATACTGCACAGCTGTCTTACGTCAACAAAACATGTTCCCTTTTGTTCTATACATTCCTAAGTTTTACCGAAAGGGCAGGCTGCCCCTCATTTTCCCAGGACACTAAAGGAACATTGTAAACAACCTTTTCAACTCAGATGGGCCACATACATTCAGAACAAAGAACAGATACACTGATAGCCCACAATGTTTAAACATGGCTAGTTACTGTCGTTATAATGGCAAATGATTTGAGCCTTGCTCTTTCCACTATGCCTGTGGAAATAACTATTGAGATCTGTGGCCAGAATTATACCGTATACAGTCATGCAAAAATATTGACATGGTCCAAAAGGTTATGTACTCCTATAATCTCACCCAGCACAGCCGGAAGAGGATTGGCCATCCCTTAGGTCTGGTTCCTCTCTAGGTTTCTTCCTCCTTTTAGACCCTACGGGGGGGGGGGGTACCTAGCCACTGTGCATTAACTGTTGTTGCTTGTTCTTTGAGGTTTTAGTCTGGGTGTCTGTAAAAGCACTTTGTGACAAGTGCTGATGCAAAAACAAATGTGATTGATTTTTAAATAAATTGGATACGTTGTGGCTTCCTTGCTGGCTCTTCACTCTGCTGGAGAATTTGTGGACAAACCCTACCATGTGGCCATAGGTGTCACATCCAGACATCTATTCATAGCCTATGGAATCTCCAGATAATTTAGTTAATGAATAATTCATTGATTTGTAGAAAACATATTTGTTGATGAATTAAATGTAAGCAATTGGCAGCTTTTAATTAGCGATCCATTGAAGCTGTACAGTTCAGTAGCTCGTTTGTAACGTTAGGCCACGTCTCAGACAGGTACAGCAACGTAAGTTAACTAATGTAGGCCTACTTTCATGATGGGTTTCACTTCAGCCTTTCGTTTATAACCGACTACAATGTCGCACTTGAGTTACACTTATTTAAGTTTAATTTAGCATTTTCACTCAAAATACATTAATGGACCTACTGTACGCGCTCCACCTGCCTGTTGGCCTCAGGATGGAACTGTTAGAAATCTGCCGTTTCGTTTAGTGGTTGAAATAATTATCGCGGACCTGGTCATCAAGGGAGAGAGTAATTCAATTATTTACTGCAGCATTTGATAGTCTATTGTTCATGATGTTACAGGCTCGATACTCAATCTTCCAAACTCAAGCTCATCTCACTCAATCTCATCTTTTCTCTTCTCACTGTAATGCTGGTTACAAGCTGATATATACATGCCAAATGGTCAATGTAAACATTCCTCTGGTTATCAGAGCGCAACCTACAGAGAGATAAACAGAGATGTTTCTGTTGTTCTCATTATCACATTCACTTCCAATGAAATCCCCAACGGGTAGTGCGGGTGAACTGGGAACGTCTGGAGGAGGCCCCCGTCCGAAAGATCTTCAACTCACACCTCCGGCGGAGCTTTTCTGGCATCCCTGTGGAGGTTGGGGGCATGGAACCTGAGTGGTCGATGTTCAAAGCCTCCATTGCCGAAGCTGCGGCAGGGAGCTGTGGTCTAAAGGTCTTAGGTGCATCAAGGGGCGGTAACCCTCGAACACCCTGGTGGACACCGGTGGTCAGGGAAGCCGTCCGACTGAAGAAGGAGGCCTTCCGGGATATGTTATCCCGGAGGACTCCGGAGACGGTTGCAGTGT